>LPNX010274520.1:282024-299267 GCA_001517045.1 Pseudotsuga menziesii
TAGTATTGATCTGATGGAAGTGTATCTAGCTACAAGGGCAAAGGTTTCTTCATAATCTATTCCTTCTTTCTGAGAGAAACCTCGAGCCACAAATGTTGCTTTATATTTTTCAATGTTACCATCTGCAGCATGCTTGATCTTGTCGATCCATTTGGAAGTTACAATTGACTTCCCTTTTGGTCTTGGGACAACATCGCAAACATCATTCTTCATGTTCGATTGATATTCTTTGATCATAGCATCCTTCCATTCTTTCCGTTCTGTCGCTTCTTCATAACTGGAAGGTTCTTTATCAATGAAATCACATAGTAAAGCTACATACCCAGAACAGGATCTGGTCCTCTTTCTTTCTCTGTGATTCTCTTCTGGATCCCCATATCTTTCCGCACCTTGGATAAGTTCTCATACCCAAGCAAGTTTCCTCTTATGAGGATTCTTCTCCAGAGGTGGATCTACAGGTCTTTGGGGTTCTTCAAATTCTCGATCTTCTTCTTGAATTTCTTCATTCATGGTTGTATCATGAATTCTGGGTGCTTTTGCTACTTCAGGTTCTCCAGCAGGTCTCTTTCTGGATTTTTTGTAAGCTATGTCTTCATCAAATGTCACATCCCTGCTGATGTCAATCTTCTTGTATCTCAGGAAATATATTCTATAAGCCTTCGAGCTTTCAGAGTATCCCACAAATATACCCTTCTTTCTTGAAGGATCTAATTTTGTTCTCTTCTCTTTTGGAATGTGTATGTATATAGGACAAGCGAATATTCTGAGATGGATGACTTCTGGTTTCTTGACCGAGAAGACTTCTTCAGGAGTCTTGTTCTCGAGTACTCTATGTGGAGTATGGTTCTATACATACACCGCTATTCTGGCAGCTTCTATCCAAAGATGCATATGAAGATCTTGATCATGAAGCATAGCTCTTGTAGCTTCCATGATAGTTTTGTTCTTTCGTTCCGCAATCCCATTTTGTTGTGGATTATAAGGAGTGGACAACTCCCTCTTAATCCCTGATTCTTTACATAGCTCTTTGAATTCATTCGAAGTGAATTCTCCACCATTATCTAATCGAAAAGTCTTGATATTCTTTTCAATGTGATTCTTGACCAAGGCTTTGAATTCCTTGAATTTGTTGAATACTTCATCTTTGTTATTCATGAAGTAAACCCATATCTTCCTAGAAAAATCATCAATAAAAGAAACATAATATGCATACCCGCTTAGTGAGCTTGATGACATAGGACTGCATACATCGGAGTGGATGATTTCCAAGATTCCTTTTGCTTTGCTTTTTCTACTTGGAAATGTCTTCTTTGTGTTCTTTCCTTTCGCACATCCTTTGCAGACCCCATCATGTTTTTCTTGTATTTATGGAAGACCTTCAACAACTTTTCTTGCAAGAGGTAGTGCTATGTAATGCACATGTGCAAGCCTTCTATGCCAAATTTCACTTGGCTCTACTATTTCATGGACCAAGGCTTGTTTTGGATGGCCCTTTAATTTGTACAAACCTCCTTCTTGTTCACCAATAACTACCGCATCATCGATAGTCTTTCCTCTTGGCCACATGATGACTTGACCATCTATGTAGAATGCAACCCTCATTCCTTTTGCATCCAATGCTAATATGGAGAGAAGGTTCTTCTTGAGTCCTGGCACAAACAATACTTCTTTCATTGTTAGAGACTTTCCAGATTCTAGTTTGTAGGAAGATTCCCCACTACCTTTTATTGGATATTGGTAGTCATCTCCTAGCTTCACCTTGTGAGGTGATTCATGTTCTGAAAGTTTCACAAAGGATTCCTTGAATCCAGTCATATGTTTGGAAGCCCCACTATCTATGAGCCAATCATCACTTCCATGAGTAATGTTACCTATGAGAGCGGAGATCAAAACATATTCATCCTTGCTTGAATAATCTTCACTTTCATATCTGGTTCTCTTTAATGAAGCTTTATCATCCTTTGCAACATGAGCATGATGTCTTTTCTTGCTTCCCTTATTCTTGTGAGAGCTACTTTTGTTCTTAGGACAATCTCTAGCAAAGTGTCCTTTTTCATCACATGTATAGCAAATGTACTTGGACTTATCTCTAGGCTTTCTTGAGTTATACCTATGATCATAGTACTTACTTCTGTGATGGCTGGATCTGGATTTCTTGGATTGTACTGTGAGAGCTTGATTTTCACTTCCCATCTTCTCTTCTCGAGCTACTATCTGAGCTTCTTCTTGAGAGCATTCTTCCCACAGTCTGCTGAACTTGACTAACTTCTTTCTAGCACAGATCCCTTGAATGAAAGAGTCCCATGTCTTAGGGAGACCATTCAAGGTAGTCATCACAATTTCTGCATTCTCCACTTCTTCACCTACTACTTCTAATTGTTCCTTGATATAAGAAACCCTTGTGAAGTAAGACTGGATGGTCTCTGCATTCTGGATCTTCACATTCTTCAGTTGATTCCTCATAGTCATTTTATGGTTTATGTTCATCCCTTCAAACAATTTGGTTAGGGCATCAAACATAGCTTTAGGTGTCTTGAGAGAGGACACCTATGGGATGAGGTGATCCTTGATAGAATCATCAATCATCCTCTTTTCCATAACCATCTTCTTCTTATGTGAGGCCTTAGCCTCATCTCCCTCTAGAACTGGAACCTCCTCATGGATGTAGGAGTCTAACTAATTTTCTTCCAGGACTAGGGAGATCCTATACTTCCAGGCTCGAAAGTTATCAGCTCCCTCAAGATTTTCATCAAGCTTGGTATGATGAGACATCTTAATTGAGAACCTCAAATGGAAATACAAAATATTTAGATCTTACCAGTTCAAGATGTTAGATCTAGATTTGGAGCTGAAATCCTGCAGTACTGGATTAGGAGCAAATTAGGGTTTTGCTTTTCCAGAGTTCTGTCCACCCAAATGCCTTGAAATTTATCCCTAACTTTGATTTTGGGAGGATATCAATCTAGGATAGGGATCACTAAAAAATTCCTCTTCTGTGAAAATCCCTAAATTTCGGTAGCAGCGTCGGGTCCAAAACTAAAAAACCTCAGAATTGGATTTTGCTTCGACAGAAAGATGTGCCCTAAGGAGGAGAGTTATTCCACCTTACTTTTTCTGAAAATATATGGAGAAATATCCACAAACTAGGAATCCCTAGTTCCCGCAGCTACACAGTGTCTTCTTCTCAGGTTAGCTCTGATACCATGTTAGTTTTTCAACATTAAGCTAGCATTATTAGGATCTTTAACTAAGAGAATAACAAGCACACCATTAAAACACAAGAGAAATTGAACACAGTGTTTTTCCTCGGGGAAACCATAAATGGAGAAAACCCCGCAACTTCCTCAGAGATAGAATCAACACAAAATATAAAAGCCCAATACAGTAAGTGATCTCCCGACAGCAGTAACCTTCTTCTTATCTAGCCCCAGTGTCTTCTCCTTCCTCAACTATGCGCTACACTTGAGTGTGTATGAGTTGTGTTATAAATAGAGACTCCAGTTCTCTATTTATACTAATCCTGGCATGACTAAAACCCTACTAGGGCCGACCTCTACTAGGAGAGTCTAATAACCCTAGTGCCCCGGAACTGCGGGGACTTTAACCCTTAGACAATCGGAGGGTTACCCACTATGACTTGACATGACTAGTTTACATTATAGATCCTCTCGATTGGAACATCGTTGCATGACAACATGACTCAATTACATAATAGATACATCTCGGAATAAACATCAGGTTACAAGACATAAGATACATAGATGAATACATTCCGAAGTTACAAATACATCAACATGATTGATAACCACGACTAGTCAAAATATGGGGTGTTACAGTGTGTGTTTGTGTGTGATCACACACACACACACATGCATGCATGCATCTAACATGCATTGAATCATGTACTCTTGCTATTTCTTTTTAATCTTTGATATTTATGTTAAGAGTTAATTGATGATAACGAGTACTTAGGAAAATTAATATGTTTTCAATTCAGTCTACGATGCATTATAAGTATGTTTGAATACACACATGCATGTGTATGAATGCATTAAATTTGGATATTGTGTGTGTGTACGTGTGAGTGTGAGAGCATGTGCTCACACACACACACATGAATACATATAACATGCATTGACTTTGGATATGCATGGAATATCATTGTATTTATACTAATAGTTTAAATCAATTATGAATCATGTATGCGTGCACGGATATAACTTGAATTGAATTTGGATAGTCATTGCATGACATTTTGTTTGGTCATAGTTTAAATTAATTATCACTCCATGCACTAATTCTATGTTAGATTTCATGAATGGAGTAATTGGTGATTGCGTATTACCCCATTTTCTTGATGGTAGTATGAGGGGGTTGGGTATGCTACACCAAAATTCTAATAACTGCTAGTAGAGAATTAATAATTTCATACTATGTATATCCATACATATATGTAGTTTTGAACAAGTCGAGTAAATTTAATTCCTCAACTTTCTCCATAGAGTATCATTTTTCCTTAGCTAGTATATTACCGTTGAAACCCACTTTCCAAAAGGTTGTGTTGATCATTTCGAGCCATTTTTAATATTATTATATACAATTGTGTCTATTAGTGAGTCTTCTTGTGTATCTACTGTGAAATATTCAATGAAAGGTAGAACTTAGCCCTCTTCATCCTCATTGAGCCTGGATTGCTTCTAGAGTTTTAGGTTATTTCATTTACTATTGAGTAAATGCACATATAAGCTAGAATTTCAAGTCTATAAGAATTGTTTATTTCCTAGTTCTTCAATATTTAAAATGTTCCATATCTCAAAGCTTTGATTTTCTTCCCTGATACTTGTTACCTTTCATTATTAAGGTGTAACCAAAATTTGTCTCCTACTTATAAGGTCTTCTAAACCATATGTTTAGCATGTCTAGCATTGTATTTCTCTTGAGATTTCTTTGATTTATCTTAAACCTGTAGGTGTATTTTTTGTATCCCATATATGAAATTCTATTCCTTGAAAAGATCACTTGAGGTTATTTCCCCTGCTTCATGTTTTCCATATACAATATCTAATGGGGTTGGTGAAAAATATGCCAAAAAATATTCAAAAGGAGAGTTATCAAAGGAAGTGTGGATAAATCTATTATAATAATGTTGTTTGTAAACCAAATTTTGGTCCTATATCATTGGACTCTTCTAAGTGTATCCTCTTAAAAGATGAACCAAAGCCTTATGCACTACCTTTGTCTATCCGTCAGTTTATGGGAGAAAATTAACCAATATTTTCAATTTATCATCCAACTTCTCCCACAATCAAGTCCAAAATACATTGATAAATTTAGTATCTTGGTTAGAAATAGTGCTCCTTTAAATCTCAAAGTACACCAAGACCCCTTCAATTAACAAGTTTGTAGATTCTTGTGTTGTGATTGTATTTTTATAGGACATCAAAAGACACATATTATTAAACCTATATACATTTAATATAGGAATCAATGCCCTCTCTTTTTCATTATAAAACCCCTAATAAATTCAATGTATATGATTTTCCATGGCCTTACATGGACTAGAAGTGGACTATATAGTCATTCCTTCCTATTACTAGGCTTACTCATAAAACATTAAAACAAATCCTTGATAAATATAGCTACTTCTTTCATATTGAGCCAATCAACATACCTCTATAGCTTATCCATAGTCTTCTAGACACCAAAATTACAAGCAACCTTGGAAGTGTGAGCCCCCTTTACTAGTGGAATTATTTATTCATTTATTACACAAAGATTCCCCATCTTGTAGAGTAACCCATATTGGAGATCATAATTAACATTTGTTTGTTCATTTTTGTCCTTACAACTATTGGTACACCCCCTTAAATTTTTCATCTTCATCATACTCTTGTTTATATGTTTCATGGAAAAATGGCTCCATATGTGTAATGGCTCACATAGATGTAATGCTCAGTGATAAAAGTTTGATAAAACACATGCAACCAACTTGTTGGTTGTTCCCCTCTTATATTTAATCGGTATATGAAATTGCTATAAATATTTCATCCATATACCATGTCTTACTTATTGGAGTTTACTATAAGACTATAAGTATTGTAAAGGCTAGTTATCGGTATGGATGATATTCTCCTTACACAACATATAATGCTTCCACTTAATGACTACTTGACCAACATATAGACCTCACTATCATAATAAGGGTTACAGTTCAATATTTCTCCATCGAATAGATCCAAATGATAGAAACCAATATATTCTTTTTCAGTAATACCTTTGCATTAATACTACTCCCACAACATACTCATTAGGTAGAGATATTACTAGCCCTTGACTAATAGTATGCTTTAGTTCTTCAAAGGATTCATGTTGGGTCTTACCCCACTATAAACCGTTACCATTGGATGTTAAAGCATAAAGTGGTGCTACGACAATAAATAATGATGGTATTACCTAAATATGTGGCAGGTCCCATACAACTCCTAACTTCTTTATATATTAGTAGGAGTCGACCATTTTAGAATGAAATCTATGTTTGTAGGATAAATATTCAACTCACCTCCACTAATCACATGCCCCAATTACATTAATGTCTATTTAGAAAATTCTTTCTTCTTATGTTTTCTACTAGTTGATGTTTCATTTATGCTACTAATAATTTCTTTAAATTCAACAAATGCTTCCCCTAAGTAGAACCAAAAATAAAAATGTCATCAAAATAAACTATGAAAAATGAATCTAGGAATGAATGCAACACCCCATTCATTAAAGACATAAAAGTATCTTGTGCATCACTCAAACAAAAATTTATTACCAACCACTCATAAATATATTAATTCATACTTGAGGTTTTTGTTCCATATTATTTTTACTTGATATAGGCTTGATGACATATATATTTCAAATCCATCATGGTGGATTACTTTGCATGCTACAACTAATCCAACAAGTCCTCAATATAGAGAAAATGATACGATCCTTGATATTGATCTTGTTTATAGCTCTATAGTTAATGTACATTCTCCAAGTCTCGTCCTTCTTTGGAACCAATATGACTAGGGAGCCACTTGATGAAATACTTGGTCTTATGGATCCTTTTTCCAACAACCCTGAAATTTTGTATTCAATTCATTTCACTCAAATATGTATTTCTCATACAATATTATATTAGTAAAGGAGAGTCTAGTATTAAATGTGTCCCATGCCCCACTTCCCTCTTTGTTGGTATTCCTTTATCTTGGAACACTTATCCATATGCCTACAAAACATATTCCAATTGATTCATTTATTATTTCATATATTATTTAAAGTATTCCTTCAAACTTGTTGAATTGGCGTCCTTTTTGTCCTATCAAAAGAAAATAAGTGCATACTTATTAGTTAAGGTGATTAATCTCTTATATTGGTGTGTCCTCACCAAATAGATCATAAAATTTACCTTGTGTGCATTTACCATCCTTGATTAGCTAGTACTGGTTGTCCATTCTGAAGAACATATAATCCTTCATATGCATATATCAAATACCAAACACTACATCATAGATATCAAGATTAAAAAAAATGTGTTAATAGAAAATCTAAGATTACACTACTTGGTATCTTTCAACTCTACATACTTATTTATCTATCCCAAAGGGTAGGTATGGGGGTGACCGTGCATTTCTAAATCAGTTTTACTTACCAGGTTCTTATTTGCAATGATATTTTCCCATTAGAGAGAATCAAATAGAACATCTACCTACTTCTTATTCACCTGAATATTGCTATGGAATATCTATGTCACCTCCTTCTCTTATTTGGGATGGAAACTATTTAAAGTCATATCCTTCTACATTATTATGTATAATTCGTTTACATTTGCATTCAAGTTTATATATATCACCTTTCTTTCCTGCATTAGAATATTTATATTCTTTGAATTCTCCTCCATGCAACTGCTATGATTCAATTCTATATGAAGTTTCCAACAATATTATTTTGTGATCATCAATGTTGCAATGAACATAGTCATTATTAGGGTCCTTTCATACATGTCTCATGGTGGAATTCTTCTTATTTTTTCATTTTCCTTCATCTTCTCACTCATACTAGAATATCCATGTTGGTCTATCTACTTCAAACCATTTGGTTTCCCCTTCTTCTTGTCAAATTCAATGTATTGGGATTATATACATGCCTTTGTTATTGTTTGTGATAAAATAGAATAACATTCCTCCTTAAATTATTATTAAGACCACCCGGGTACTTGATGATCACAATTGGCTCCTAGGAATTTATTCCCAACTAAATCACTTGATTGCAAAATAGTTGTGTAGTCCTATACACTATATCCTTTCCTTTGTTGGAAATAGTTCCACTTAATCTTATGGTCCTCTTTAAACCTAAAAGGGTAAAAGTAGGACATGAGTAGTTATTTGAATACCTACTACTTAGTTTGTCGTGGGTATACCCCTAACTTAAGGGCCTTAGTATGGATATTCGACAAAATTTTTATAAGGTTTTCTATAATCAGTCTAGCAATTTTTATTTTCTGTTGTTATTGTACATTATGCACACTGATACAGACTTTCAGTGTTTGCCACCATTTATTCAATTTAAGTGAAAGTACCATAAAATCATAAGGTTTTATCTTGACCTTTGATTCCATTTTAAATAAGTGATGATAATATTGGTGACCAGCAGTATATTTTCAAGCTTTGGTTCTTCCTTCTCTTACCTTGACTCCTCATAATGTTTTAATTTCATATGTGATTCAAGATTATTCGAAAAGGGCTTGATATACTTCTCAAGGGATGTAATGAGACCATTATCCATAAATATAAATGACTTGAGATTCAAACCCTGGGAATCTCGCTTTACCTTCATCAATGGGTCCTTCCCAATTATCTTCTTCAATTTATATAGACGGTGACTACTTCTTAACCCTTCTTATACTGATATCGAGATCAATAGGGTACAATTATCCAATAGATTTTGATTTCCTAATCTAGGTAAAAAGATGCTACCTTTCAAAATACCAAATGCTTAAATAAATTCACTATAATACCAATATGATTTATAAATCAGCATGGATAATCACCATATAACATGAATAATGACAATGACCTCAAAAATTGAGTGAATAAATATTAAAAACACAAATCTTATTAACAATGTAGTCAAACGAACTTATAAATAAGAAAGGTAATTATTATATTTCCCATCTATTGGTATTATATCCATGGATTATATCCTCTTGAAAATGAGCTCGACATGAAGCTTGAGACATTGAGTTTCAAACAAATTCAATGTATTATTCCAATAATTAGCGATCATCCCTTCATATGAATAATCTAATAAACACCATATTTGAGATGTCCTAAATTCTAATATAACTCATCTCTCTCATCAATAACTTCATATATTACTTATATAGATCCATTTTGTATCAATTATGCTTTTAGATTCTCTATTTCATAGTTGTGATTATGATTAATATATAACTCGATGTACATTGATTATTGTTATTGTATCATTGTTTATAGTGTTTTAGAACATACTTAATGGCTATAGCCATTAGTGAGACCAAATTTAGAACAAAAAATTCTATATCATTATTTAAAACATATGTCTTCAATGAATTAATCTTATATTCATGATTTGTGATGGAAAAAATAAAATGAGACTAAATTTAAATTAAAAAAAATCTATATTATATTTAAAACAAAAATGTATGATGAGTTAGTCTTATATTTAGAAGAGGATACATTATACATAGTTAAGGAAGAACTAAATAGGAGACAAATTGAAACTTACTTGCTTCACAGAAGAAAAGAGATTGGGAAAATTAATTGAGAATAGAGAAAGGTTTATCAGGGTCAAAGTTAGTTCTATTGACCATAAGTATGGCATAATAATAAAAACGTCAAGTATAAAAGGATCATGAATATTTATAAATGGATATATCATTCTAAAATACCAAGATGAATTAAGAAATGAGGTTCAAAAGGTAGAAGAGGCCAGGAAGGAAGGAAAATGGACACTAATTAGAAATATAAAATATGTTAAATCCATAATAGAGACCAAAAAGATAATAATAAATAGAAACTCAACATGCTCCATATCCTATGTTGGAATTGTCGAGGCTTCCAATGGAACAAAGGCCTCAAGTTAAGTTGGATCCCAAGTGAAATTGATATTATTCTTCTTGTTGAAACCTTGGAGCACAAAGAATCTAAGGTTACTAACATAGAGGGATTTTTCCTATGGTTGGTCTGGAACAAGTGATCCTCTTATAACGGAATTGGAGGTATAACGTGTTACATTAACAAGAACATATTCCCCCATGCTAGGCTCTATAGGAAATACCCCCACAACTAGTATGTTTTGATAGATATTTCTTGCATTAATGATGTATTAAACTACATAGCAATACCTTATTTTGCCCCTATTAATTCTAACTTTTATAAGAAAATAAACATAGATAAAAATCATCCTTTCAATGGATTAGAAAATTATATTTCTAGTGTATGGAATGATGGCAATATCCTCTTAATGGTTGACTCTAATGCTCAAACTTCAAGTGACCAAGTTATTCTTCTAAGCAATTATTCAACCCTAATCCTCTCATTAGAAGAAATTTCAACTCAAAATGGGCCTCCTAAAAAAATTATTAAAATAATAGTTAAAATAATAAAATAATATTTATTAATTTTGGAGGAAGAAAAGAAAAGAACGACTTTTTTTGTTTGTATTTTTGACATATATCCCTGTTTTTTTACTCAAATTTCGATTGGGATAGCCCATTGGATGCAGAATTAAATTCCGCATCAAACGAGCACCCACACGGCATACTTTTGATGGACCCCGCTACCGCAAAAACAAGAAATACCTTAAAAACATCAAGTATTTATTGTTTTTGGGGTAGCGGGGTCCGTCAAAAATATACCGAGTGGGTACTCGTTGGATGCATAATTTAATTCCGCATCCAATGAGATCTCTCGATCGAAATTTGAGTAAAAACACGGGGAGATATGTCGAAAATACAAAAAAAGTAGTTATTTATGATACCTATCCCCAAATTTATATTAAAAAGGTGTTTAAGACCTATACGGTATTTCAAATTTAAAGCAATTTCATTGGCTAACACATGATGACATGGAATTTGAATTAGAGTTAAAAGGCCCATTTTGAGTTGAAATTTTCTCTAATGTTGGTTAGAGAAGGCCCTACTCTAGACAATTGCTACAATATAAGTTTTGTAGATATAGCTGAAAATTTGTTCAATTCCAATCTAGTCAAGCTCCATAGCACTCAATATCTTATAATTTTTAATGGACTAAAGAAGTGTCCAAATTTTAGCCAAACAAATTGCATTCATGGGATTGGAAGTAGTGTGGTATATTATGACATATCTAATATCCCTTTATACAATAAAATGATAAATCTAGACATATTACACGAGCATGATCTTGACTGAAATCATAGACCTCTAGTTGTAACCCTCAATTTTGTCATGCATAACGTTCTCCCAAAAGATAATTATCATAGTAAAAAACATTTGATCTTTGACATAAATAAGGATGATATTTTTATAAATGATTTTAAAAATGATTTGTTTCCTCTTTCAAGTACGAACAATATAGAAGACCTCTATCATAATTTTACTATGGTCCTCTAATATAACATTAAAGATTTCTCCATTGAAGTTTTTTGTAAAAATAATGATAAAAGAACCAACCCCTGGTATGATAAAGAATGTCAAAATGTCAAAAGATCCATCAAGGAAGTTATTGGAGAGTCTCTAAAAATTGACAATGTTAGGATATTTAGACACTTAGGAGTTAGTTAAGATCAACTTGTGTAATATATCCGTTAGGTAAAAGTGTGTTTCTTTAGTATGCATTAGTATGCATTTGTAAATATTCTAATCCGACGGTCACCAATGTTCTAGACATAGAGTGATCCGACGGTTCAACTTCTCTTGGATCATACCTACCATTGATCCATGGCTTAACACCCGATTGGTCTATGATCTCTATTTAAAGAGCATAGAGGGTCCTTGGCTAGTTGATTGATTATGAGAAGCTCATGTAACTTTCTTTCTTTTGCCTAATAAATTGCTCCGAGTAGCTATTTGGCCGGGGCCGTGGACTGTTTCCCTCTCGAGGGTTTTAACCACGTGACAAACATTGGTGTATTGATCTGTGATCTGTCTGTGTGAAGCGGTTTTTCTTGGTGTTCGGTCCTTTGGGAGTACCCTGTGTACCCTAACATGGTATTAGATCTTTTATGAAGAGTTGCTTTCGGTTTTGATCTAGATCTGGAACCGGTGCTGCCGAAACTTTGAATGGGTTTCTAGTTTTTGGATTTTTTGTGCATTTGTGGCCTATGGGAGCTGTTTCATTGCGTCCAGAGCACCGTTTCCATTTGAAAATAGTTTTCATTTCACTGAAAACCATTTCCGTTTGCTCCAGAAACATCCATTTCGGCCAACCTAAATGTATAATGTTACAGTAACGGATTTGTTTTTTTTAAATCTCTCATATTTTATCAGTTTTATTTTTAGATCCTTTTATTTTAGTCTCGGACTGTAGTCTTCCCTGGCTGTGTATGCTCTTTTCCGTGCACCTTGCGCGATCGCGGTGAATCAAAAACAGTGAGGGAAAGTTTTTTGTATTCTCAGCTACGTATGCTCTTCGTTGTGCACCTTGTGCGATCACGGCAAATCAGAAACAGCGAGAAAACTTGAAAACGTAGACTTTCCGGGTAAGCTAACCAAGATCTAACCCCATTGTGTGGAAAAAGTTTTTTTGTTTTTGTTTTTCGTTTTTTTTGTGATTTGCAGGAAAAGAAAGCAAGCACGGAAAACGAGAGAGAAGAGTCGGAAAAAAAAAAAAACCCTTCCTCTTTCCATAGTTTTACGTACCTTTTAAACTTAGCTCACTTGGTCCAAAGTTGCTTTACATCTTGATAAGTCTTGAGTTCAAGTCTCATCAAGTTACTTTTTAGTGCATGCAATTTTTATTTTCAAGTTACTTTATTGTAAAAGTGCATCTCACATTAATAAAATAAAATAAAAGTGAGTCACTTAAGTCTTTTAAATTATTGTCGCACTATTTAAAAGTATACCTCACTTATTCTAGAAAAGTGATTCACTTCAAAGCAACTTTATTGTAAAGTGATTGTCAAAGGTAGATCTTTGGAAGAGGGGGGTTCTTTTTTTGTTGGTCAAGTTAATATCTGCCATGTCACTATTGGGGACATCTTCAACATTTCCTTTGATCAAGCATAACTTCATCATCCGGAATCAGTTTTAAGTGCCGTTTTTTTTAAAACCGCATATTTTTTTGAGCTCTTTGCATCCAGATTATTAGTTTCTATTTTTTCAGTAAATATTTTACAGTATGGCCACCCCTTGTGATATTATACTTACAAGTTCTAACTATTTCTCATGGAAATATCGTATGGAGGATGTTCTGCGAAGTAGGGGACTTTTCAGGATAACCTCAGGGAAAGAAACAGAACCCACTGATGATGATAAGAAAATTAAATGGGAAAATAGATGTGATGAAGCTCGTGGATTGATTGGGATGTCAATCTCTACTGATTTGCGATTCCACATATCTGGAATTGATGAACCTGATGTTGTTTGGGACAAGTTGGAATCTATGTTTGGTAAACACAATGAAATTTGGGGTCATAAACTTGAGAATGAGTTGCTTTCCTTGAATCCCAATGATTTTTCTTGCATTCAAGACTATTTATCTAAGTATAAAACTCTTAGACTATTATGTGCAGAATGCAAGATTAAGAAAGAAGATAAACAATGTATTTATCATATTCTTTCCAAACTTGGACCTGCATATTTTGTTTTTGTATCTACATTCTACTCCATGAAATAACCCTTGACTGCAGCCAGCTATGTAGAGCCTAGTCTTGAATCCTTTTGTGATTCCTTAATTAGAGAGCAAGATAAGCTCATTCATCTTGGAATAATTAACAATGCAGATACATCTGGGAAAGCCTTATTGTCCCAATAGAAAGAAAAGTCCAAGCCTCCCAAGAAACAGAATTTTCGCAATAATAAGCAAAACAACAAGGGTCCCAAACCCTCTTAGTCAACTCCTTCTTCAAAAAATGACAAAGGATCCAAGCAAAAAGGAAAGAAGACTGAGCGTAATTGCAATTTTTGTGGGAAAGATAATCATGATGAATCTAAATGTTTTAAGAAGATGGCAGCCTTGGAAGCAGCAATAAAGAAGCACCACATCAGCCTAGATTCATCTTCAGAATCTACCTCTCATGGACATGCACTTTGTGCTTCTGGTTACTCTTATACTGCATCTTCTTCTTCTACTTCAAATGAATGGCTCATTGATTCTGGAGCATCTTATCATATGGCTAAGGATAAAGCCATCTTTTCTACTATGCATGAATGTAACGCCAAACAAATATTTGTTGGTGATGATAGATCTCTAAGTGTTGTAGGATCTGGAACAGTTCCAGTAGAGAATGGTCATTTCAGTGATGTACTCTGTGTTCCAAAAATTTCCTACAATTTGTTATCAGTCTATCAAATTACTCATTCAGGTGAAGGTAAAACTGTGATGTTTACACCTCACCAAGTTGTAATCAAGGATTTTAAAAATCCTCAAAATGTCCTTGCTACTAGAACTGTTGATGATATTACCAGGTTGTACAAATTTAACAACTTTGGGTCATCAACTTTTCCTTCAGTTTTTGTTGCTCATAGTGATAACTTGAGCAAACTTTGGCATGAGCGATTTGGTCACTTAAATTATCGCTCATTGCAACAACTATGTAAAGAAAATATGGTCACTGGTCTTCCGATGGTATCTTGCAAGGATGGTGTTTGTTCCGGTTCTGTACTCAGAAAACATCATTGGGACAGTTTTGACAAACGTGCCTCTTGGCACGCCTCGGTTCCCTTGGAGCTTGTGCATAGTGACTTGTGTGGCCCTCTTCCATCTGCTTCATTTTTTGGTTTCAAATATTTCTTAACTTTCATTGATGACTACTCCAGACGCACTTGGGTTTACTTCTTAAAACTTAAGAGCGAAGTATTTAACATGTTCTTGGTCTACAAGGTCCTTGTTGAAAAACAATCTGGTCATCAAATTATGAAGTTAAGATCTGACAATGGAGGAGAATATGTTAACAACAAGTTCACTACTTTTTGCACTGAACAAGGAATCCAACAACAGCACACTGTTCCATATACACCATAGCAAAATGGTGTAGCTGAAAGGAAGAACCGCACTTTAAAAGAAATGGCTAATTGTATGATCCAATCTAAGGGACTAAGTCTTCAATATTGGGTTGAAGCCATAAATTGTGCAAATTACATAGTAAATCGCACACCCACTAAAGTTTTACAGGGTATAACACTGGAAGAAGCATGGATTAAAATTAAACTAGATGTAAGTCACTTTCGTGTGTTTGGTTGTGAAGCATGGGCTCATATTCCGGATGAAAAATGGAAAGCATTGCAGCCTAAAAGTGAAAAGTTCATATTTGTTGGATATTCTGAAGATGTAAAAGGTTATAGACTTCTTCAGCCACATTCTCATGATATAATCATTAGAAGATATGTTAAATTTGATGAAAATCTCTTGGCTTGTGAGCCTAAATTGGCGGGTGTGCCATCTTTGGCCTGCGAGCCTGATTCGGTGAATGTGCCTTCTTCTTCTTCTTCCAGCTTCCTTGACAGGTTTCCAAATCTAGTTTCTGATGATGACAGTGAGGATGAAAATCCACCTTCGCCTGCTCATGTTCCTCCTATTGCACCAGCACCAATACTTCCTCTATGGGTCCGTTCAACATGTGAAGCAGCTGGTGATCTTGCTGGTGATCCTAGAGATCAACGTCGAACACGTTCTAAGTTTCAGCTAGCCTCTTCTCTTTTGGCTCAAGTTTCTGAGAATCATGATCCAGAAACTTTTGCAGAAGCTTCAGGAAATCCAGATTGGGATGCAGCTATGGATGAAGAATATCGTTCCTTAATGGCGAACGATACTTGGGATCTTGTTCCTCTTCCAAAAGGAAGAAAACTTGTCAGATGTAAATGGGTCTACAGAACTAAGTATGCATCAGATGGAAGTGTTGAAAGACTTAAGGCAAGGTTAGTTGCCAAAGGTTTTTCCCAAGTTGAATGGATTGACTACAATGAAACCTTTTCCCCTATAGCAAAAATGAACTCCATCCGCCTTTTTCTTTCAATTGCAGCCTTACATAACTGGGCAGTCCATCAAATTGATTTCAAGTCTGCCTTCTTACATGGTGATTTACATGGAACAACCCCCTGGATATGTTTAGAATAACTCTAGCCTTGTCTGTCTCCTTAAGAAATCCTTATATGGCCTTAAGCAAGCTCCTAGAGCTTGGTATGCCAGACACTGGTTTTTCTAGATGCCATTCTGACCCCAATGTCTATACCAAGAAAGTAGGAAACCATCTCATCATACTTGTTCTTTATGTTGATGATCTTATACTTACTGGTAGTAACCCTAATCTTATAACCCATGTGAAATCCAGTCTTAAGCAAACTTTTGAAATGTTAGACTTAGGACATTTGCATTATTTTCTTGGTCTCCAAGTCTTGCAAACCAAAGAAGGAATCTTTCTTTCCCAGTCTAAGTATGCTTGTGACCTTCTTCGTCGCTTCCACATGGAAGATTGTAAACCAGCCCCTTCTCCCTTCCAGTCTGGAGTCAAGCTTTCTACCACTTGTACTTACCCTGAAGTAGATGCCACCTTGTATCGTCAGCTTGTTGGTAGTCTTTTATACTTGACTCATTCCCATCCTGACCTTTCCTTTGCCGTTGGTCGTGTTGCCCATTACATGCAAACTCCTCATGAAAGTCACTGGAAAGCAGCAAAAATAATACTTCGATATATTCGAGGTACAATTCAGTTTGGGATTCATTACAGTATAGGGGGGAAACCTTTCTTGGTTGGTTTCATTGATTCAGATTGGGCCCGTGATCTTGATGATCGAAAGTCTACTGCAGGTTATGTTTTCAGTCTGGGATCTGGACCTGTCACTTGGGCTTGTAAGAAACAACAAGCTCTTGCTCTTTCTTCAGTAGAAGCAGAATATCGAGCCGCAGTTAATGCCAGTCAGGAATATTTATGGCTTCAATAGATCCTTTCAGAGTTTGGATTCAAGCAGCAGCAGCCTACTCCACTTTGGTGCGACAATCAAAGTGCCATCAAGCTTGCCAAAGATCCAATTCTACATC
>LPNX010274543.1:0-17577 GCA_001517045.1 Pseudotsuga menziesii
GTTTCACTTCATTTATTTGAGAGTTAAACATGAATGCTCAAGGCTTTGAGGACCTTTCCCCACGAGTTGGTATGATTGGGAGTAGTATGGATCTCACTTTAGTGTGTGGATTCCTTTACACCGTGGAGTCCTTTCTTGAAATTGTTCAAGTTTACTTCATCCATGGACCTCAGAATATGAATCAACACTATACTTCCTAGGCTATGACATGGTGGCATGATCAATATTCTCTATTATAATGATAGGGATGGGGATATTATTGAAGTTGATTCCAACACAAATCCTTGATATTGGACCAATAGGTGAATTTGTAACATCAATGAGGACTTAATCTTGCCAATTTTTTATGGAGGCCTACATGTACCCTTGGACTACAAGGAACCTAAAATGATGCAGGTCACCTCAGTGCTAAATGCAATCACAGTGAGAGGATGGGGTAGTAGATCATTTTTCATTAATAGTTCATGCTCCATCAACAGTGAGAGGATGGACTCCAAAGTTGTTCATGCTCCATGTTAAGCCATGATTTCTTTCCCATGCCACTTTCCTTATTAATGCTTGCTTATAGTAGTGTTCTCTTTCCTTGTTTATTTTATTGTTCTATTGTTCTTAAACTACTTGGGATCATCTCTTTCAAGAATACAGATCCCACTACAAGAATGGAATACTTGCTAGATCTACCCGTTTCAAGAAAATAAGAAACTTCCATAACACAACTCTTAGTTTTGGCCATGTGCATTCAATGTGTTCTACAACATATCATTGGTGATATACCTCAAGTTTGTGGCACTATCAATGGGAAATAAGCAACAACCAATGCTCATGGGGTGGTCATATGTTGAAAGTGTAAATACATTTCCACCGATACATTGACCTCAAGTGACTTCACTATATCCATTTTTTTTCATTTGTTAGTGTCTCTTCAACAATGAAATTCTTCCATATTGAACCTATCATTCTAGATTTTTTTCATGGTCATCGCAGCAGGGTGATGTATACAATATGAATTATGCAATTGTCACCCCTATGTATACTTCTTCAAATGATGCATTCTGCTAGCATAAATTGATAAACATGATCTAAGTTGGGAGAGGAAGCTCTTCCCCTTCATTTACACCGTGGAGTCCTTTCTTGAAATTGTTCAAGTTTACTTCATCCACGGACCTCATAATGGGAATCAACATTATACTTCCTAGGATATGACATGGTGGTATGATCAATATTCTCTATTATAGTGATAGGCATGGGGAAATTATTGAAGTTGATTCCAACACAAATCCTTGTTGTTGGACCAATAGGTCAATTTGTAACACCAATGAGGACTTAATCTTGCCACTTTTTTATGGAGGCCTACTTGTACCCTTGGACTACAAGGAACCTAAAATGATCAGTGAGGGGGGAATTGTAAAGTGGTATCAAGTATGGTAGTTTGAGTTTACTACTATTTATATCAGTGCCATTCACTACCCTATACTTGAAATTTGTGTAACGAAACCTAGACTTTACACTAATGTTCCCCTAAACCTAATAGTATGGTAGTTTGAGTTTACTACTATTTATATCAGTAACATTCACTACCCTATACTTGAAATTTGTGTAACGAAACCTAGACTGCTAGTATGATTGCTAACAGGGGATATGTCTATTGTTCTTAGAATTCATAAAAGAGCATGCAATACATAGACAAAGTCACTAGTTCTGATACCACTGGAAAGTCACCTAATTAGATTTGGTTGATTTTTTATTTCTTTGATGATGAGTTTTTGGTTTAGGTGTTTTGTTAAACACTTTGTCAACATTGCACGAATACCACTTTTTCAACTCAATGGAGGACTCCGTATGATAGGAATGCTAGGCTATGACATTGAAGGACAAGGTAATGTAAAGAGATAGCTTAGCAAAGGTTTGTCTTTTTTACTGTATAGTAAAATAAACTTTCTCCCTACACTTTTATGTTGGCTCTTCTCCGACTAAGGGAGGATTTGTTATGATAGGAATGCTAGGCTATGACAATGAAGGACACGGTAATGTAAAGAGATAGATTAGCAAAGGTTTGTCTTTTTGGTTTTATAGTAAAATAAAGGTTGATGGGAGGACCAAAAAGACTAATGCCAATCCAAAAAAGGGGCAATGAAATCAAGGGGCGAGTCCAAGAGAGGACAAGATCATTAATGTTTAGGGAAATTAGGGTTTCATACACATACCATAATGAAACCCCAACATGGTGAAAAATGAATGTAGAAATTATCTAGGAGGGCCTAAGAAAGTACCACATCAAAACATCCTCCATGAATAATGTGTAGGAAACCTCCAAATGTGAAACATCCTCCACGAATAATGTGTAGGAAACCTCCAAATGTGGGCGCTATCTCCAAATGGGGCTTAACAAATCTTCATCTGTATGGTGAATCTACAGACTGGGTTCATAACAATCCATGCACTTGACCGATGGATGGGAACATCAATGGTTTTATCATTAGAGGATTCACTTCCTCATTTCATGAAGGAAGGCGAAATCGAAAATGTTTTAGTTAGGTTCACTGCACTGGGTGCACTACAGACTGGGTTCATAAGAATACAAACACTTGACCGATGGATGGGAACACCAATGGTTTTATAGAGGATTCACTTCCTCATTTCATAAAGGAAGGTGAAATCAAAAATGTCCGAGTGGTTAGGTTCATTGCACTGGGTGCACTATAGACTGGGTTCATAAGAATACAGACACTTGAATGATGGATGGGAACACCAATGGTTTTATAGAGGATTCACTTCCTCATTTCATAAAGGAAGGAAAAATAAAAAATGTACGATTGGTTAGGTTCACTTCATTGGGTGCAAAGTTTTCATTTTGATAGCTTAGAGCATCTTGGTCAACTTACTGTTTAGGTTTCTACAAAGGTAGCACTCCAATGAGATAGCTCCAATAAAAAATAAATGATGGTGAACCCACCCTATATCTTGGGTTCGACCCTCCTACATCCAACTAAATGTGAAACATACTCCACAAATAATGTGCAGGAGAATTCGAAATGAGGGTGCTAGCTCCAAATGGGGCTTAACAAATCTCCATATGTGGAACACTCCTCCAAAAGTAGAGAAAACCCTCTAAATATGAACACTACATCAAAGATAGCATGAAATGATGTGGAAAACACACACCAATGGTGAACACACACCAAGAAAATCCCAACAAGGCATGAAAAAAACCCTAGAAAGGTGGACACTACCTCCAAAAAAGCATAAATTTTGCCTCAAATGTGAATGGCCTCGATCAAATGAGCTTAAAAAAAGGCTGAGCAATCCATCAAATATGGCATGGGATGGAAATCAAACCATCCAATAGTGAGCACCCCCTTAAAAAAGGGCTACATGAGCATGAAAGAAACATCCAACATGGACACTCCTCAAAACAAGGCATGGATGAATGATAAATCAATCTCCAAAGAAGGGCACTATCTTATTTGACTACACCGAGGGTCAAGATTCAACATATGTTCAAATTATTCCCACATATCAACCAACTCCTCAAGCTGAGTACAAGGGCTAGATCCATGAAACAAGGGGCTAATTTGCTAAACCTTCAATCAAAGGCTCGTTTCTTAATAGGTCATCAAACTTTAAAAGTAGGAAACGACCTCAAGGTATGTGCAACGAGTACCCACATGAAAGATGCTCACATACTAGCTAATGATATTTCATCTACTTGAAACGATGCCTACTCTTTGAGCTGCCACATCAACGGACCTATTTTTTTGATAGGACTGTGTTGTGACAACTATTTTATAAACTTTTACCTTGGTCATGTTTTTTCAGAAAAAGCAAAAAAAAATACCAAATTAACTGCTGGGCAAAATATATGGGTTGCCTTCGAGCTGCCACATCGACGGGTTAACTACTGATCTGAGCTGAGGCAAAATATATGGGTTGCCTTCGAGTTGCCACATCGACTTGTTAACTACTGATCCGAGCTGATTTTTAGCTGCAAGATACAGTTTTTTTTGGCACAGCACGTTTCCTTTTTCCTCTGGATTGCAACGTTACGATCCTGGGTGTGGGTGTGCCCTATTTTGGTTACAATGTTCAAATAGAACGCGGGAAAGGAGAAGAGCAGCTCAGGTACACATAATCGCTGGTGGAGGTCGAGGTTTTGGGGCACAGTCGAGGGCACTGAATCTGCAAATTTGTTGGAACAATCTCTCTTCAAGGTATGGTTGGAAAACACTCAGCCTCTATGTTGTGTTGTGCACTCATTTTATAATACTTGGGGGCATTCTTTACCTGTATGCTATGAATTAAGATAAGAAGCTGTTGATAATGGATTTTGATGTTTTCATGGTCATAATTATTATGATCCATGAGGGTTCGGAGGATTCTCTTCAGAAATAGCAGAAAACATGCAAATTTCATGCTCTATAAGCAAATTATTGTGCTATTGTGCTCTTTGTGATATTTTCTCTTAGCTCATCACAGCCAGAATTTCTTCCCATTATGATAAAACCCTATCCATCCAATGGTCCAATTAGAAGGGTTCATCAGTAAAGCACATCAAACATACATTAGAGATCTCTCTATGTGAAGTAACAACTAAGGGAAACTCTTCAAGCATTGCATATATCACCTCTGAAAAAGGATTCGGCCTATTCTTTCTATCACAACTAAGACCTGTAATATGAAGTGGGATGTTCAAAGTTTCAAACAGCGATGGAAGTATAATATGACCATATGCCAAGACTACCCAAATACATCAGAGCATTCAAGATGTTATTTCTTAGCTTCTGTTATTTCTTAGATTCTGTTGGAGATGAACATAGATGAGATACCTAGGACCTTTTTCTACTTCAAGGATATGTTGCGGGCTATATTTTTATTGAGAATATGCCTTCTTTCCTGAGCTTTAACTGGATTTTTTATGTCTGTAAAATCTGAGATAGACATTAGGCCAATATCACCCAAGAATGCTGCCAAAAATCACAGGTCCAACGATAAGGATAGATGCTTGCTTTCATATCTGAGCGCAGTACATAAGAAATTTCTGGAATTTATCCTTTGGACAAGGATTCTTCAAATCGTGGAACCAATCCTCCAACTATGCTCCAACTTATCACTTATTTTCTTTACTGTCACACTCCTCTAAACACACCAAGGATTTGATTGTCTCCTTTTCCAATCTATGGTACCTCTGCTACAAAATGATTTTCAGGATGGGATTATTTTCCAAATGTCGGGGTTTTATTGTCTTTAGCTATATCCTTAATCATAGTTTCATCACAGCCAGAATTTCTTCCCATTATGATAAAACCCTGTCCATCCAATGGTCCAATTAGAAGGGTTTATATCTGCTAAAAATATTTCGGACTTGTAATGGTTAAGAATCAATGCCATTCCAAGAACGATACTCAAACTGCCACTTCTAAAATGGCAGTGAGAAGGTTCGGGTTGAAATTTACAGGAAAAATTGTTGGAAGCACACATTTCCTTGGTATCTACAAATACATCAAGGCAGAGTACACAGCATTAGAGTTTGGTATTTTGTTTTTTATTAGTAGCTCAAATCCATCCTCGGTCATTTGTAAACCTATGGAAGTCAACTTAGTAAAACCTGAAGAGGCCTAATGACCATAGGCTAGTAATTTCATGCTGAGCATCCTAGGCCTTTATTTTTGTTCTCATTCATAAACTACATTTATTTTCGTTCTCATTCAAAACAAATAAGCTTTGTGACGACAATTATAAAGGGATTAAGCTTTCTTATAATAGAATGACAGATTGGTTTTAGGGTGAATATGTTTACTACAGGGTCTGTTAGGGTTTCTTTTCATTCTCCATACAGAAATCCAATTATGAAATGTAAGGGTTTGCTATAGGGTCTATTAGCAGACAGAGTATTTGAGTAAGGAGAATTCGATTGTGATGTGGAGTTCATGCCATGATTAATACAATAAAGAAACAATCTGAGAAAGCTTAGGTAGTGATTATTTAGCTCAAAACGATATATGAAGGGAAGGACTAAAGGCGTTTTCAAATTACAGGTAAAAGTCCAGAAAACAGAGTATCAGGCTTTTCTTTTGGTTCTCACTACAGATTTGGAGTATTCTTGTAACTCTTCTAAGTTCTTTTTTAATTTTTGATTTGGTTGTTGGTTGAAGTGGTGGGCGTCTTCCTATTATTAGTGGACAAGGGAATCACCTATTGTCACATTTTCAAAACTGAAGTGAGCAATTGAAATTAGAACTGGTGTGTGCATCCTCCCGTAGCTTGCACTAGTTAGATTACCCATTCTCCTTTTAAAATGTTGGGATCTTGTGACTTAACTTGCTATAGGAAACTTGTTAGTTACTTTCATCTCCTAGCACTATAAACTAGTCATTATGGTTTTACTACCTAAACCCATATATATAATTATGCAAATTTAAGCAAAGGTCTTCCTAACCATACCATGTTACATTGGCATGTGGCAACTAAACCTAAAAAATTAACATTTTGACTACATACATGTTTCCTTCCATTATAGAGCTTGATTTGACCAACGTCCCATGGTGCCTCTTTCCCAAAGGCAAAGTCGTCTCCAATACCAAAAGGAAAACCTTTTTATACAGTGTAAGAGTTCAAGTTCTGCAAGTAAATGGAATTGTTTTATTGAACTAATTCTTGTAGAGTAATTATACTTTATAAAAAGAGTGACAGTGACAACGTTCAAAGCACTAGAATTCAATTAACTAAATGCTTCATTATTGTGACCAAACCCAGAACATAAGATTGCATAGTGTTGTGTCCCAAGGGACGTACATGATTGTTTGGTAATAAAATTACTGCTTAGCATTTTGTAAGTGAAATAAAAGTACACTGCAGCCAAATATTTTGATATTAAGGAGCTCCCTAGGTACATGCAGTTTCCACATACAATTTCCATTTGGCCTTGCAATTTGTAATGACTACCACTGCTGCAAGTCTCCAGAGATTGAAGAGATTCGTTGTTGGTCCTCAATTCATTTATTTGATGTATGCTGCAATATGGCTTTTGGAACTTAGATTGTCGGTGCATGTTCCACTCCATAGAGATGTAATCGATGTGTCAGTAATTGATGCTTCAATTAGGCCTGTGAAGGAAGCTTCTGCCACTGCAATAGGAAATAAAGGATCTTTATGGACAGAGGTTGCAGGGAACATATTGTAATAGCATGTCGATTTCCTTGAAGACTGAAGCTCAATTTATTTTAGGTTCTAGATCCTGGTATCCAGATACATTGTACAAATGCATTGGGTCTAACAAGTGATATTGAAGGGAGATTAACAGCTTCCTTGGTGATTCAAATGTGAAACAATCCTATAGCAAGCATACAAGGAGCTGCAAACCATATTTGAGGAGAGAAAAGAAGAGCCTTGGTAGAGGAGAATTTCACAAGAATTTAACAGTCATGATAATGCCTTGAAAATTTTTAGAGCAGATATTAATGTGGAGTCAAGTTGATCAATGAATGTAAACTTTATCAAAAACTATTGCTCCTCCTGTCAGAGCAAATTATAAAGAAGAATGCAATACATGCATATCATACTGAGAATGCCAATAACAATCTACTAAGAATCTGCAATAAACGCATATCACACTGCTCATGGTAAAGAAGAGTGCAATAAATGCATATCAGAATGGGAATGCCAATACCCTGCTCATGGTTTACAAAATTATCTTCCATGAAGTTCTCTAACTGTTTAAGTTCATTCCAAGCCATTCAAAGAGGACATTCTCAGGTTCTGTGTTGATATATTCACATGGTTGATGATGGTGGTGCTAGCTCCTCTTTTACTTCTAGTGCAAAGTAGCCTGTGTCTTCTTCTGTCTTGGCCCAGTCCTCTAGTAAACTTGGTTGCCAAACTTTGGAGCTGTGCAAAACTGTGGGCTTGATAATGCTATCCAAGAGCTCCATCTTGGATGGGATGTCTTGAAAGAGGTGCTGAACAAAATATATGAAAAACATGGGAGGATAAAATAATGTTTCCTTTTGTATTTCAAAAATTGTGTTCAATTTTCAAAGACTTCTTTGGTGAGCATCGATCTAAGTAAATTTTCCAATTAAGCAACAGTACCAACTGCTCCATATGCTTATCTCACACAACTTTAAAACTTTTCTGCATTACTGGAACTAGATCCTGCTGATTCAGAAGCTAAAAGTAAAATTGATGTTTAGGGCTGACTACGAGGCATTTACCAGTACTTTCAGTGAAACAGTTGGGTTAATGTTTTATCTTCGTGGAGTCAGTGCAATATACTTTTTATTCAGTGGAATATAAATCAAAATTGCAAATGAACCTTTATTTGTTGGTAGAAAAGGTTATTGTTTGGTTACCAATAGCATATTGATATCTGATTGAAAGATGAATTCTGTAGATAAATATTACTGTCAAATTTGGGTAGATTTTAATCACTTTCAGGATTTGTTTTACTCACTGCATGAAGATTCAATTAGAGTCTATATCATAGAGAATAATCATGATTTTTGTGTAGATGACTTGTTTCCATGGGGTGAAAGAGTGCTGATGTTTCCAAACATGGGTAGGAAGTCACATAATAGTATTTGATGTTTAACAATGGCAAACTTTTGTTTGGTCCCAAGGTTAGTCTTGTGGTGGTAAAAGAGTGGTTTTAGGTGAGAAGGACAGGGAGCAAATTTGTTTTTAGACCCTAAAATGTTTGTTGCTTTTAACTGTTATTATCTTTCAAAGAAGTTGTTTGGCTCATCTTGAGTTGGGTTGAGGTAGATTTTGGTTCCAGTATTTCATGGAAAATGATTCATGTATGTCATGGGTATCGGTTTTTTGGCTTGAGTGATATGCTGGTGCATTACAATCAGGTCTGAGAAAATTTGATAGGCTTTCATCAATCTGAAGATGAAATGTTATACATCTCGAGATTGTAGGGATTTTCTCTCATTCTTCTACTTAATAGTATGAGTCAAACTTTGTGGTGTTCACTGGTTTTAGTGGCTCATATCTTGCTTCACTTTATCTCACTGTTAATAGTATGAGTCAAACTTTGTGGTGTTCACTGGTTTTAGTGGCTCACATCTTGCTTCCAATTTAGTAAATTTACAAAAGCAATAGAACTACATACACTCTAATAGAGATAACAATTAACAAAGTTTGGAAAGGGCCAGTGAGCAGGTGCAAGGTACTAAAAGGCAGAATCTACATGTGAAAAGTTGGTTACAACAAGCAACTTTCAATTTGCAGTTTCGCTTGTAATGCTCACATCCAAATATTTTCTGATCTGAATCTCGATATGACAGGCAGTGCCCAGGTATGTCTTCACCATTCCCGGACTGACTTGCTCTTGACTTGCTCTTCACTTTTCTATAATCAATTCAATCACTTTGCCTATGGAATGATTCTTCTATCATGTTGTGCACAATTGCCAATAAAAAAACACAGGACATTACAATAAAATTATTGGGCTTAGGACTATGTTGAGTTAGTAACTAGTTACTCTAAAGGGTCATGGGGTTGAGTGAATGCTCATTTGGTCTTATGGGACCTCCCAACATTCTTATGTGCATCACTGACAACCAAACTCTTTGTCATGCCCATGTCACACCTATAGGCTATACTTGCATGCTTAAACTCCTCTTTGAATTGTCTCAAGCAAGTATTGAGACACAGTCAATAAATTATTTCTTATATGCATAATATGCTAAGATTCCAGAAGAGAAACCATTTTTTATACCCCTAAACCCTCTGCCCCACCTTTTCTTATTTCATTACCATTTCCCATTTCTCCTTCCTGGTAACATACCTCACATATAATAATCATAGCTTTGTGGTCCTCTATAAAGTTCTTACTTCACAGGCTACAATTTCAAAAACATGTTCTTCTGATCGGAGTCTCCTATGATGTATATAAATTTGGATTTCTAGCATTTGATGCTGACTTAAGAAATATGAATTGCTTTGGCCAATAAAATGACTAAGTAGTTCTAAAATAGACTTAATATTTTGTACATTGCTCTGTTATGGATGAGATTAGTAGTTGAGGAAAATGATATGAAATTTGTTCTTTATTAAGATTGTTTGACTTAATTTTATTGTACAACATGGAAAAGGTATATTGTCTACTGAAAACATTTTCTCTAGCGAGCATAGTGTTACATAATATATATACGAGGACAAAATCATTGCTACCTTTTAAAGACAGTAACAGCTTGCATAATGGGTATATCTAACACGTTACTCACCAGTCTGACCAAGTGTATGTTTGCGTGTCTGTCATATGGATAACAAGATTATATTCCCAACACGTTACTTATTAGTTTGACCAAGTGTATTCTTGCTTTCCCATCATATGGACAACAAGATTATATTCCCAACAAGACAAATGTCCTATTTCTTATCAAATCTTTCACAGTGGAGTGCTTGCAATGATGGTGACTCAAGTTCAAAATTTAGTGAGCTAGAGTTGTTCTCTTTACTGGTACATCTACTAATAAAGTTTGTCCTTGTGTAAATTTGTAGTCTCAGAACTTCGACTAGAAGGTTGATTCTTGTATTTCTCTTTTTGTCTAATCTTTTACAAGAATAGAATCACGTGTCTTCATTTTTGTTGTTCTATGTTATCATAAAATTAAGGAGAAGATCAATATTGTTATTGGCATTTCATATTTTGTAAACTAGTTCATTTGTTTTTATATTTTAAGAAAATAGTTGACACACATAAATCTGTGATTAAGGACCATTCCCTCCGATAAGCCTTCCAACAGTTGGAGCAAATTATCAACTCTACAATGCTCTTTTAGGCTAATCTGGCATTTGTATTTATTTTTTTAAAAACACTTATAGCCGTCGGTTAAGCGACGACTTGTAGGTGATTTTTTTTTTTTAAATACAATACCGTCGGTTAAGCGACACCTATATTTCATACTCCATCGGTTAAGCGATGCCTATAGGTGTAAATATTTTTTTAAATTTCGTAACCGTCTCTTAACCGACGCTTACGTTTTCATACTCCGTCGGTTAAGCGATGCGTGTAGGTGTAGAACCGACGGCCATGCTGTAGAAGCGACGGCCTGTAAGTGTCGGATAACCGACGATTTACATTTAACCGACGGTAAGTTGAATGGTCGCTTAACTGACAGATTGGAAAGATGTCGAATAACAGACGAAAATCCATCGACGCTTAAAAAAAATCATAGTGTCGTACATGCGACAGGGAAGTGTTGAAAATCCGACAATACGGCCGTCGGATTTTTGGTTGAAATGTAGTAGTGAATCGATTCACTGTAGACCTCTATGGGAAGACTCAGAGCACGTTTGGACAATTAGGACAAGCTCCTGCAAGCAACAACCAAAGCAGGAGAGCAAACGTGGGACCTTCTCAACGAAGATTTAAGGAAGCTTCGAGTAGATCATGAGGCCTCAACAGAGAATTTAGAATACTTCAAAGAAGAGACTCGCACCAGCTTCAAAGACGCTGCAAATATCCAAGGATACTTTGGAAAACGCATCAGTGCACTGGAAAATGATGTCTCCAAATTGATGGCCAAAATTGGCAAATGAAAAGCACAATGATGGGTGTCTGTAGTCCCTTATTTCATGCTGCTTCCTTCTCTTCATCTCTGCCATAGTTTCTTTGCTGCCTTAATTTTTCTGTAATCAAGCCGTTTGGAGCTTTGGATACCTAGATCCTTTTTTATTTAGCTCAGCTATGAAGCACTGTAACTATGTTAAAGCCCACGGTAGCTGTTTTACCAAAATCAATCTAATCTACCCCTATGTTTTAGTCCAAAAAAAAACAATGTGGCTGTGTTAGATGGAAAACTACCTTATGAAAGCTAACATACATTAGCTTTACTGACCTTGCAATGTTTTAAGAACAAAAACTAACTCTAGCTAGATTTCCATCATTGTGCATTGTGATTGATGACAACGTGGTTGTGCTAGATGAAAATCTACATTATAAAATCTAACACACATTAGATTTCACTCATCGTGCAATGATTTAAGGACAAAAGCTAACTCCAGCTTGATTTCCATCATGGTGCAATGTGATCAATGACGATGTGTTGTGTTAGATGGAAAACAACGTTATAAAAGCTAACACTCATCATCTTTCACTCATTGTGCCATGTTGTTAGAAGGAAAGCTAACTCCAGCTAGATTTGCATCATGGTGTAATGTATTTGATGACATTGTGGCTGTGTTAGATAGAAAACTACCTTACAAAAGCTAACACACATTAGTTATTACTCACCATCCAACGTTTTAAGAACGAAAGCTAACTCTAGTTAGATTTACAAAATGGTGCATTTTGATTAATGATAGTGTGGTTGTGTTATATAGAAAACTACATTATGAAAGTTAACACACATTAGATTTCACTCACCATGTAAAGATTTAATGTTGAAATCTAACTCCAGCTAGATTTCCATCATGGTGCAATGTAACAATGTGGTTGTGTTAGATGAAAAACTACCTTATGAAAGCTAATACACATTAGCTTTCACTTATCGTGCCATGTTGTTAAAATAAAGCTAACTCCAACTAGATTTTTATCATGGTGTAATGAGCTAACACACATAAGCTTTCATTTATAGTGCCATGTTGTTAGAAGGAAAGCTAACTCCAAATAGATTTTCATCATGGTGTAGTGTATTTGATGACAATGTGGTTGTGTTAGATGAAAAACTACATTATGAAGGCTAATAGACATTAGCTTTTGTCACCGTGCAATGATTTAAGAATGAAAGCCAACTCTAGCTAGATTTCCATCATGGTGTATTGTGATTGATGATAATGTGGTTGTGCTAGATGAAAAAATACACTATGAAAGCTTACACACATTAGATTTCACTCACCGTGCAATGATTTAAGGATGAAAGCTAACTCCAGCTAGATTTCTAACACGGTGCAATGTGATTGATGACAATGTAGTTGTGTTACATGAAAAACTACCTTATGATAGCTAACACACATTAATTTTCACTCATTTTGCCCTGTTGTTAAAATGAAAGCTAACTCCAGCTACATTTCTATCATGGTGTAATGAGCTAACACACATAAGCTTTCCGTTATAGTGCCATGTTGTTAGAAGGAAAGCTAACTCTAGCTAGATTTCCATCATGGTGTACTGTATTTGATGACAATGTGGTTGTGTTAGATGAAAACTACCTTATAAAAGCTAACAGACATTAGGTTTACTTAGCGTGCAATGTTTGAAGAACAAAAGCTAACTCTAGCTAGATTTCCATCATGGTGTATTGTGATTGATGACAATGTGGTTGTGCTAGATGAAAAACTACACTATGAAAGCTTACACATTAGATTTCCCTCACCATGCAACTGTTTAATGATGAAATCTAACTCCAGCTAGATTTCCAAAACGACGCAATGTCCTTGATGACAATGTGTTTTTATTACATAGAAAACTCCCTTATGAAAGCGAACACACATTAGGTTTCACTAATCGTGCCATGTTCTTAAAATAAAAACTAACTCTAACTAGATTTTCATCATGGTGTAATGAGCTAACACACATAAGCTTTCCCTTATAGTGCCATGTTTTTAGAAGGAAAGCTAACTCAAGCTAGATTTTCATCACGGTGTAATGTATTTGATAACAATGTGGCCGTGTTAGATGGAAAACTACCTTATGAAAGCTAGCATACATTAGTTTTACTCATTGTGCAATGTTTTAAGAACGAAAGCTAACTCAAGCTATATTTTCATCATGGTGCATTGTGATTGATGACAATATGGTTGTGCCAGATGTAAAACAACATTATGAATACTAATATACATTAGATGTCACTTACCGTGCAATGATTTAAGGACGAAATCTAACTCTAGCTAGATTTCCATCACGGTGCAATGTGATCGATGACGATGTGGTTGTGTTAGATGGAAAAGTACCTTATGAAAGCTAACGCACATTAGATTTCACTCATTTTCCAATGTAGTTAGAAGAAAAGTTAACTCCAGCTAGATTTCCATCATGGTACATTGTGATTGATGACAATGTGGTCGTGCTAGATGGAAAAATACCCGATGAAGACTTACACACATTAGATTTCACTCACCGTGCAATGATTTAAATATTAAAGCTAACTCCAGCTAGATTTCCATCATGGTGCAATGTGATTGATGATGATGTGGTTTTTTTGGAAATCTAACTCCAGCTAGATTTCCAAAACGATGCAATGTCTTTGATGACAATGTGGTTTTATTACATAGAAAACTCCCTTATGAAAGTAGACCCACATTATTTTTCACTAATCATGCCATGTTGTTAAAATAAAAGCTAACTCCAGCTAGATTTTCATCATGGTGTAATGAGCTAACACACATAAGCTTTCCCTTATAGTGCCATGTTGTTAGAAGGAAAGCTAACTCAAGATAGATTTCCATCATGGTGTAATGTATTTGATAACAATGTGGCCATGTTATATGGAAAACTACCTTATGAAAGCTAGCATACATTAGTTTTACTCATTGTGCAATGTTTTAAGAATGAAAGCTAACTCAAGCTAGATTTTCATTATGGTGCATTGTGATTGATTACAATATGGTTGTGCTAGATGTAAACTACATTATGAATACTAATACACATTAGATATCACTTACTGTGCAATGATTTAAAGACGAAATCTAACTCTAACTAGATTTCCATCACGGTGCAATGTGATCGATGACGATGTGGTTGTGTTAGATGGAAAACTACCTTATGAAAGCTAAAGCACATTATATTTCACTCATTGTCCCATGTAGTTAGAAGAAAAGTTAAGTCCAGCTAGATTTCCATCATGGTACATTGTGATTGATGACAATGTGGTCGTGTTAGATGAAAAATACCCAATGAAGGCTTACACACATTAGATTTCACTCACTGTGCAATGATTTAAATATTAAAGCTAACTTCAACTAGATTTCCATCATGGTGCAATGTGATTGATGATGATGTGACTTTTTTGGAAATCTAACTCCAGCTAGATTTCCAAAATGACGCAATGTCCTTGATGACAATGTGGTTTTATTACATAGAAAACTCCCTTATGAAAGTGGACACACATTAGTTTTCACTAATCATGCCATGTTGTTAAAATAAAAGCTAACTCCACCTAGATTTCCATCATGGTGTAATGAACTAACACACATAAGATTTCCCTTATAGTGCCATGTTATTAGAATGAAATCTAACTCAAGCTAGATTTCCATCATGGTGTAATGTATTTGATAACAATGTGGCCATGTTAGATGGAAAACTACCCTATGAAAGCTAGCATACATTATTTTTACTCATTGTGTAATGTTTTAAGAATGAAAGCTAACTCAAGTTGGATTTTCATCATGGTGCATTGTGATTGATGACAATATGGTTGTGCCAGATGTAAAACTACATTATGAATACTAACACACATTAGATGTCACTTACCGTGCAATGATTTAAGGACGAAATCTAACTCTAGCTAGATTTCCATCACGGTGCAATGTGATCGATGATGATGTGGTTGTGTTAGATGGAAAAGTACCTTATGAAAGCTAACACACATTAGATTTCACTCATTGTCCAATGTAGTTAGAAGAAAAGTTAACTCCAGCTAGATTTTCATCATGGTAAATTGTGATTGATGACAATGTGGTTGTGCTAGATGGAAAAATATCCGATGAAGGATTACACACATTAGATTTCACTCACAGTGCAATAATTTAAATATTAAAGCTAACTCCAGCCAGATTTCCATCACAGTGCAATGTGATTGATGACAATGCGGTTTTTTTAGATGGAAAACTATCTTACAAAAGCTAACTCACATTAGATTTCACTTATCATGCCATGTTAGTAGGAAACTAACTCTAGCTAGATTTCCATCATGGTGCAATGAGCTAACACACATAATCTTTTACTCATCGTGCCATGTAGTTAAAAGGAAAGCTAACCCCAGCTAGATTTTCATAATGGTGAAATGAGCCAACACACATAAGCTTTTACTCATTGTGCCATCTTCTTAGATAGAAAACTACCTTACGAAGGTAACACACATTAAATTTCACTTATTGTGCCATGTAGTTAGAAGAAAAACTAACTCCAGCTAGATTTTCATCATGGTGTAATGAGTTAACACACATGGCTTTTACTCATTGTGCCATGTTGTTAGAAGGAAAACTGACTCTAGCTAGATTTGCATCATGGTGTAATGTATTTGATGAAAATGTGTCTATTTTAGATGGAAAAAGACTTTATGAAAACTAACACACATTAGCTTTCACTCACCATGCAATTTTTTAGGAACGAAACCTAACTCCAGGTAGATTTTCATCATGGTGCAATGCGACTGATGACAATGTGGTTGTGTTATATGGAAAACTACCTTATGAAAGATAACACACATTAACTTTCACTTATTATGCAATGGTTTAAGAATGAAAGCTAACTCCAGCTAGATTTCCATCATGGTGCAATGTGATTGATGACAATGTGGTTGTGCTAGATGGAAAACTACCCTATGAAACCTAACACACATTGTGTATTGTTTGAAGAATGAAAACTAACTCCATCTAGATATCCATCATGATACAATGTGATTGATGACATTGTGGTTCTGTTAAATAGAAACTACCTTATGAAAAATAACACACATGTTTTTCACTCATCATGCCAAGTTGTTAGAGTGAAAGCTAACTCCAACTTAATTTTTGTCATGGTCATGGAGTTAGCTTTCGCTCTAAGAACTTGGCACGATGAGTTAAAGCAAATATCATGGAGTTATATTTCGCTCTAACAAATTGACATGTATGTTTCGATAGAATCTCTTATTTGATGACAATGTGGTTGTGCTAGATAGAAAACTATCATAAGAAAGCTAACACATATTAACTTTTATTCGCCATGCAATTTTCTTATAAGGTAAACTAACTCGAAATAAATTTCCATAATGGTGCAATGTATTTGATCATAATGTGGTTATGTTGGATGAAAAATTACCTTATGTAAGCTAACACTATGATTAGCTATTATCATGAGCCATTTAATGATCATCATGATTAGCTATTATAATGACCTCCACAATTGTTTTTGTACATATACTTACAAATAGAATGATGCATTCATTTATAATATTTTTGAATTCATGTTTTTTTCAATAATTAGAAATTGTGGTAATAGTTTTTTTCGTTTTTCTTCCAGAAACAATGGAGTTTGATGCGAGTAAAATTGCAAAAGAAGCGACTTCAAAAGGTTAGAGTTCTTTATCTTCTTCATATGTATGAATTGAGATGTTATAAAATATGTTTTCATATAAATCTTTAATTGATGCTTTTAATTGTTTTCGAAACTACCGTAATATTTTCTACAAATGTTTTCAGATGCTAAGAACCATGATGCAAATGAAATTTCAAAGAAATCATCAAGGAAAATAAAGAATAAAAATATGACACTACAAAAGTCTCCAACAGTTGGTATGGCATTTTCAAATTTAGCTATTTACAAATATTTACACTATATTCTAGTATGCAATTTCACACTAGATGAACTTTGATATATCATTATGTGGGTAGTAAACTTCCATAGCACATAAACTTCCTTGTTCTTCTGCA
>LPNX010274543.1:26139-47457 GCA_001517045.1 Pseudotsuga menziesii
GGCAATTTTTTTGGATTATTTCTTTTTAATATATCTCAATTTCTCACCATTCTTAACATTTAATAAATTATGGATATTCATACATACATCATTATTTATGGCCAGTACCCATGTTCTACTTCTAATTGAGACAATGTTTTCTTTTGAATGTTCGACTACTAAAGTTTTAGAATAAGTAATGATAAAATTATAATTGAAGAAATAGTTTCCTCGATTAATCATGGTAAATGGGAGAATCATTTGTCATAGATGAGTGACTTTGGATACACACTTAATCTTGAAAATCAATATCTTAAATAACTTATTTGTAGTTACTTTGAATCATTAGTGATCAAAGAACACGAGGACATACAAAGTTTGACTAAAATTCATTAAAAATGTGTTTCAACATCTATCTCTAATTCAATATATTCAAAATTCTTGTCATTTTCTCCTCTTCATGAAAGCAATGATCAAACATGGTGTTTTATAATATAGATCTTTTTAGTACTTCGGTCACCTCAAATATAGTATAGAGCATGTCTTAGAGTATTATAGTATAAAATTATGTGTGCAATTTCATTTAATTTGGATTATTCCCACATAATATATCTCATTGTCTCAAAGATTTTAACATCTACAAAAATTATTAATATTCATAGACTCATCAGGATTTATGTCCAACCCATCTAGTTCTAATTGAGATGTAATATTTCCTATACTAGTTTTATTTGAGATATAATATTTCCTTTTGAATGGTTGAATACTAAAGTTTTACTTGAAATAAATAAAAAATATTAATTGAGAAAATACTTCATTGGATTAATTATTCCAAATTTAATGGAATAGTTCTTTGAGTTGATTTGTCTAGATTTAATAGAATATGTATTTAGAGATTTACAAAAAAACTCAATGTGGATGAAGTCCTTGTAATAGAATATTTCCAAATTTAATGAAATATGTGTTACATAGTAGATTTTTTTGATATCTTAGAATCAATTTGCAGGAGGTTCAGTATTGTCTTGTTGTAATTTTGCTTTGGTTATATTTTAGTTTGTTTAATAATGCAATAGGTAATAATTTCCTTATAATCATAAATTACTCAAAGTTATTTTGTTGTTAAATTTGATCACTAAGTAGGTCTACTTCCTCTTCTTTATGAATTTTGTCTTCATGTGCACAAAATCAGCTGATAATTAGATAATTTAGGCTATTTTACATTGTTTTCTCTATACAGGTTGTCATTCAGACAACCTGTTCAGCCTGTCACTCAGACCCACCTTCCAGTCTGTTATCCAGCCCTTTGTTCGGCCTTTAGTATTCCCAATTTGTTTTTTATCCTATTTAAAGTCTTGTTTCTTTAACTTTTGAATTATGTTTTTATTGTGGTAATTAGATAATGGTTATGTTCATCATTAGGACCTTAGGTTAGATTATTTAAATTATTATCAAGTTCCATCATTATTCTCCACCTTCTCTTACCTAAATATGCTTTGTGTTATGCTTTGTTTTGTTTCTTTTATCTTTGATTTCCTTATTCAATACTACTGCAATGTGTGGTAATTATATCTTTAGTTTGGCTTGATTTATCCTTGTGTATGTTGAGTCTAGGGTTAGACATGTTAAAACTCTAGAGAAGTGCACTAGCCCCTTGTAAATTGATCATAGCAGTAGGACCTCTTTGTTTCATTGTGTGGTTACTTTGTAGAACAAGATTTAAAGGAGTTATCTTTATTATGTTTTTTACTTGCTTCTTATTAAATTTATCTTTATTAAGTTTTCTACTTGTTTATTTCATTAAAATTGTCTACTTGTTTATAAGATAGATTCCCTTTGTATTCTTGTTCCGTATTTGATAGATCATTTGTTCATAACATCTTTCTCAATTAAAAGTCATTTTCTCATGGAATAAATCATCATGTTTACTATCACTTGTAATTGGACATTCCTTAGTTTGCATATATTTGTAGAAGTTAAATTAGATTTGATTCCATTCAGTTTATTTACTTCTTTTGAAATCCATTTTAACACTACTCCTCCTCCAGTTCCAATCACAGTGAATGCATATCCACAAAACAATCAAGGAGAGTGTAATTAGATAGTTCAGTTTGAACCATCATGTACATCCGTTAATTGCATGTATAGTTTTTCTTAAAGCATATTCAGTTGTTGTAATTTGATTTCTAATATAATCCTTCCTTGTATAGTTAGTTTCTGAAATTGTTAAGAAGTAGAATAGTTAATTAATAGGTTTTACTATAAAGAGTAGAATAGTATTGTTTAGATCTTTATATTTAAGTAATTGTCCATAGAGTAGAGTAGTATAGTTTGATACTTCTCTAGTCTAATACTCTGTTTTGGTTGAATGACCTTCATAGTTGAATTTATAGGAGTTTGACTCGGTTTTTCATTTTGAAATATCTTTCGATCGTTTCTTTGTTAAAATATTTCCACGACACCCTAGGACCCCTTCTACTTTCTCATATACTTTGTGTCAACACTAAGTTTACCAACCTCGGTTGATAATTAAATATTAGGTGAATTAATCAAGACATTATAACACAACATTTTTGGCGTCGTTGACAGGGAGTTGTTCAGTAAGGTGGAATAAGTAGAATTCCCTTATGAAGTTTAGTAATAGGATGGTGGCAGGGAGCGGTAAGATGAGAGGTAAGAACCTACGCATCTATTATAACAGGTGCCCCCAAATCTAGTAGTAGTAGTAATAGTATCATAGGTTCCCCTTTAGTTTAGTTTTTCATGAACAGACCTAGAGATTCTAAGGGTAGATACATTAGAGATAATTCTCAGAACCTTATTAAAATCCCTACTAACCTTTATGGGGGAAGAAATACCCCAAACACTAACTCAACAGAAAGGTATCAAAGAACCCACATAGGAAGTAGTTCTACTTGGAAACCTAAATAATTTATAGGAGAAACCATAGATGGGGAAGAAATCCTAGCAGGAATTCCTAAGGATCCCATTGCTGAAGAAATTTAAGAGGGTCAAGCTTTGGAAACCCTCAACCCTCCACTAGTGCATAAACCTAACAATACAACTTTCTCATTAGTAGGGGATCCTAGCTTTGTTGATTTCATTGATCCTTCCTAGGTACAAGCCCTCTTTGGCAGCTCAACAAATACAATTATTTCACAAATAGAAACCTCCATAGTAGCACCTACCATTCCTATAGAATCTAATAAAAAAATAGTTGATCATAGGAAGATCTCCCCCAAAAAAGAATGTTGGGACAACCCATTATCACCTTGAAAGGAAACTCCTAGGTACACACTCTTTAGGAATCAATCCTACATGGAGAGACGAGGAGAGAATGAATATAATGACGAGGTTAGAAATGATGAAGGAGAAGAAGAAAATTGAACTGAGATTACCTTCATGTTCCCTATTTTAGACACTGCATAATATATAAATATGAAGAACATCTCTCCTTCCTCCTTACCTACTTTCTATGGGAAAAGTAATGAAGACTCTGACACATTTTTGTTCAAGTTTGAAATCCTTTGAAGAAGTTATAACTATCTACTAAACACCCATAAATTAAAATGTTTTCCTGCTACACTGAAACACTCTACCTTAAGATGGTTCATGGGGTTAGGAGAATCTACTATCGAGACTTGGGAATATATAAAAACTACATTCTTATGAAAATGCCAAGGGTATTACAAACCAAGAGACTCTCCAAACGATATCTTTAAGATACTGAAACTCGAAGACCAGAGATTGGAATACTATATCGAAAGATTTATCTATACATTACATAAATATAAACATAACGACCTTCGATAAGATGCAGTATGAACACTCTTCCTTAAAGGGATCTCAAAAGACCCAATAGAAAACCTTAATCTCATGGCATCCGAGGATATCTCTCATAAATGTTTTGCATAAATTGGGGAGATATGTAGAAATTACTCTAGGAGTAGGGGGGAAGTCGAGAGAAATCTTTGGGAGCCTTATAATAGAAATATAATAGGAAATACTCCCAGATCAGGAGGATTCACAAGGATGGAATTAGGAAACCTATTTGAAAATTTCTAAACTGATATTTTAGGAGCAATGAGTTCCCAACTATATGCGTTACAGTATAAGAAAAGGAAAGAAGAGGAACAAGCAGCGATGAGTATTTTCTATCCAAGATGCAGAAATAAGCATCCCCAATGGAAATGCCCATTAAAAAACATCTATGTATGTCACATATGTCCGAAGGAGCATCAAACGGACAATTTCCCATCATTACTGGGGTTACAAGACATATACAAGAGTGGGGATGTTGGTGAAACATCTAGGATAACTCCTTGGCAACCAAGGGACCTGCCACCATATCAGAATTCATCACCACAACCTTCACCTTATTACCGAACTTACGAACCGCCGCAACAGTGGAACACTACAAGTTGGTAGCATTTGCCACCCCAGTATCCTCTTCCTCCTCATTTTACTCAGCAACAGTATTGGCCACAGGGGTGGAGGGGACAATCCTATCCCCAAACAACACCTGTTTTCACACCTAATCATCTGTATACTCAGCACTCAGCCGATACCCATCAATTTGTACCAGGGTTTGTGCCTCCAGTTCCCCTTATTACACAAAAACCTCATCACTTCCAAAATACAAACCCTCCATGGCCTACATTGTTACCTGTACAATCGATACCTAATCCAAATACAAAGCCAACTCAAGCTCTTAATAACATTGAGTTTCAAAATCTTCCATCCTACATTATTTCGGTTGTACCTATATATGAGATACAATTACAATCTGGAACAGTTGTAAATGACAGACCCAAGTCATCATTTATCATTTGTGAAGAGAATGATGAAGAAGATTCAAATGAAGTTGTGAATGATGCTATTCTCTAGGATGTGGATATTCCAAAGATCCCAGTGTATACCCATCCTCACCAAGAACCCATTCAGGAACAAAGGATTCCTCCATTTCTGGAATGATGAGCAATAGAAAAACCTGCAGTTCATCTCGAGTATGACATTATGAAAGAACTAAATAATATCTATGTCAAAATTCCTCTATTACAGGATATTAAGGATATACCAATTTACAACAAGGTAATAAAGAAACTCTACATTAATCTCCTAGGAAAGAAGCAAAAATACCCCCTCACAATTCATGTTATAGGAGAGATGTCTAAGTGTATGACATACCAATCTTGGATTGAAAAATATACAAATCCAGGGGCCCCAATAGTAACTATGATTGTAAATAATACTGCCATAGAAAATACACTTATCGATTTAGGATATGCCATTAATATGATGACCACCGCAATTTTATAAGTTTTACAATTGGGACAATTTCTCCGGCCTACCCCTTCAATCCTAGAACTAGTAGACCGTACCACGGTAAAATCTGTTGGAGTCTTGGACGATATTATTGTATCAGTAGCTTCATGGGAATACCCTGTCGACTTTATGGTCGTGGAATCAAAGGATCCTTCTAAAGGACATCCTATGATATTAGGGAGACCATGGTTAGCCACTGCTAATGCTTTTATAGGATTTATGGATGGGGAAATGACCCTTTCGAATGGATTGTCTACAGAGAGACTTATTTTATACCCCCTAGCACAACCAGTAACTAAAAATTTATGGTGGCTAGATTTTCCTTTTGGGGATGAGAACTTTGATGACCTTTCCCTTCCTAGTAACTATTCCTGGGTCGATAATGATCTCTTTTGTATTGGCCCAGAACTTATTATTAGACGATGCATATGGGAGGATGAAATGACATATATCCTCCATGCATGCCATGATGGATCATGTGGAGGACATTTTTCTTATAAGCGGATGGAATACAAAGTGCTAAAATCTGGTTATTACTGGTCAAGCATTTTCAAGGATGCTGCCAAATATGTTAAAGGATGTGATAGTTTCCAAAGAATGGGTAGACCTACGTCATCTGATCAGATTCCCTTACATCCTCAGGTCATGATATAGCCTTTTGAGAAATGGGCTCTGGATTTTGTAGGACCAATTTCTCCCATGTCTCATAAAAAGAACTATATCTTGCTTTGCACAGACTATGTTACCAAGTGGGTAGAAGATAAATATTTGTTTAGGGCCATAGATAAATCGGTAGTATAATTCATATATGAAGAGATATTCACTCAATTTGGTGTGCCTAGAGAATTTGTCACAGACCAAGGTTCTCAATTCACTTCTAAGTTAATGAAATAACTCACTATGAAGTATGGCATCCAACATTGCAAATCCTCACCTTATCATCCCCAAGCTAATGGCTAGGTGGAGTCAACAAAAAAGTATTAGAATCCATCTTAACCAAAACCATTCAGATGCGTCATAAGGATAGGGAAGATAGACTCCCAGAGGCCTTGTGGGCCTATGGGATAACATGGAGAAGCACTACCATACATACCCCCTATGAGTTAGTGTATGGAAAGAATGTCCTTTTCCCTATAGAATTTCAAGTTAAGGCCTTTCATATGGCAGCACAATTAGGCATGAATTTGGACGAAGCACAAAAACAACAAGTGTTACAGATTAATGAGTTAGATGAAATTAGACAGGATGCACTACAAAGAACAATGTTAATATAGAGTCAACGAAAGAAATGGAATGACAAATTTATTAAACAAAATCAATTTAATACTGGAGATTGGGCATTACTAATTGACTTAAGGTACAAAAGTTTTAAAGGAAAATTAACTACTCATTGGATGGGTCCATATGAAGTAGTTACAACTTTCGATTATGGGTCAGTAGAAATTAAGACAATTGATGGTTCACAAATTTCCTTTGTAGTAAATGGACACAGACTTAGAATTTACCACCAACCAATATCTAAACAAGATTTCATACAAAATGTCTTGCACCAAAAGGAGATGGAATTGGTTGAAGAGGAAATTATTCCTCCTCCTCCTAATCCTTAAAGTTATTTTGGGTTTTCATTACTTGTATATATGTAAAAATGTTTGTGTTATCCCGAATAAATAAGAGTCATTTCTAACAAATTAACTACATTTATATAGAGGTTTCATTCCCATTATCATCTGTTGCAGTTTTTGTCAAATTAAAGCAGAAAGACTCTTTTTCCTTTTTTTCATTCTTATGAATTTTATAGATGCTTTGTTATGAATAAGTATGAATCATCTAACAAGTGATTTTGGAGTTGATTACAAATACTTTATCTCTATAAGCAACTCATGAATTATTATCTGAAAAGGGAAGTTCTCTAAAAGACTCATAATATATCTTAACTCTTTCTTTTTGGTTACTATCAAAAATGAAGTTTATAGTGCAATTAAAGAATTCTTTGTATATCATCCCTAACCATTTATTCTATTATTTGTTATTCTTTTATACATGGTATTTTTATTCAAACATGTACATTTTTTATTTATTATTGGGACAGTTGCTTGAAAGACTTACTTTAATCATCGTGTTCTTCAGAATCTCATTTTACACCTATGGATTACTAGTTCATCCTATACTTATTATCAAAACATGTCTCTTAATAATTTTTGTGGTAACTTAAAAGTAAGTGAAATTTATGCTTGTGGAGAACATTACTGACCTTTTATGAAGAAGATAGACTGAAAGGTCAAAGAACATATTTAATTTATTCTATTTTGACATGATCCATAATTAAGGCCATTATAAAAATGACCTATGAGGTTTGTTCTAAATTTGAATTATGTGTTTAGTAGGATTAGAACGCTCTAGTACCAATCGACTTCCATATACTCAAAATCATTATACGAAGCAAACCTTTCGGGGTACTGAATAGGTCTATTGGCAGCGGGGAAATATCAGGTAAAAGAGATCTGGTTAATGCACCACTATGCACATGGTTCAAAAAAATGATAATATATTTGTAAAGAAACCGGAACATATATAAATACATGTGTAGGCCAATTGTTTATGATGTCATTAGAGAATGGCTGTAACTTGGGCTTGGATCTGGCCATCTAATTCAACCAATACCTAGGATATGATTATCCTAGAAATGGGACCCATGGCTATAGAATATCACAAACTCTACGATAAACTTAAAAATATTCTTGAGATGACAAGAAATCCTTACAATGAGGCATGGATGACTAGCTTTTCCTTTGGAAATTTTCAATTATACTATCATTATTTACTCGATCTTTCTAAGAACTGTTATTTTTTATAAATGTACATATCTGAATAATTTCCATTTACTAGTTAGTCTTTCTTTTTCTTGCAAAAATAATAACAACATGATAGAATTCTTTATTAAACTATTTTGAAATTACTTAGTTTTTATTGCATGGCTTGAGGACACACCATATCTTTGGTTTGGGGGAGGAATATTATGCTATGATTATGCTATGAAGATTATAATGTCTTTATTTTTTTTACTATTTATATAAAGGTTCATTTATCTTTGACAAATGACAAGTGTTTCCAGATAATTAGTAGCAATCTGATCCAGTGAAGCATGTTTTTACAGAAAAAACCTATACGAAGGATCATATGTAGGACCATATGAAGGGTCGAATGCTGGTCTGAATGAAATGCCAAATGACAATCTGAATATAAACTATGATATTATAGCACTAATGATTAAATCATGTTAAGGTGTTAGCTTAATTTTGTTTTTGGGAAAAAGGTTAAATTAGTTGAGCTATACCTATGATTATTAAGTCACATCTACATGCTTATAAGAGAACTATGACAAGTGTTATATAATTTTGACCTATGATTTTGTACGATTTAGACATGATACGATCTTGTTTAAACCCCATACAGATTTGATATGAACTTAGGAACTTTTTAGTCATCATTATACTACCATCACACTTATCCTCTTATCCTCTTCCACACGTAAACCATCAAGTGATCGATCCTCATGTTAACTTAAATTATTATTATTGTGAATATGGTTTATGAAATCGCATTGATTAATACATTCAACCTATCCAAAGTTTTACTTTAGACATGGTTGAATTAATCAAAACCTTACGAGCTCATTAACGCATGCATCCTTTGACAACACACGACTCAAGATTTTTCATAATGGCATGATCGCCTAAACATGCCAATTCTTGGTGTGATAATTTGATCGATTGAATGGAGCACGTTTTAAACCACCCTCTTGCGATTTTCTTTCCATTCTGTCGCCCTCACTTACCATCATCCTTACAGAACCGTTTTAGTCACCATCTCCCTATGATTCTCTGTGAAACTTGCACACTAGCCTCTGTTTGAACAATGTCGAATCGCCTTGAACCCAAAAGCTATCAAGATTTATTTCAGATACCGGAATTTCGAGAGTGTCGAGAGATCTTCTTCCAGGCTCGGTGGAACCCATTTCTTCACCTGTTGTAAGGATATGATGAAGATATTTCGCTACTTTTTGTGATGGGTTTTGATGGTAGGATGGTCAGGATTGGTCATCTCACCTTTCCAGTAACTGAGGAGTCTATCGCCCTTGCGACTAAGCTAAAAAGAGAGGCCACTCGCTGGCATAAACATTGGTTTCTTCCGCGAGCATCCCATAAATTCACTCTTAAACTAGAATACTGACTGTTAGCACCAGAATTGAGCCCAAAGGTTGTGGAAGGTCTGCTCCCGAGTAACAACAGAACCACTTTCGAAGAGAGAATTGGCCTTTTGCTCTTCCGAGAGGGATCTCTCACCAAATTTTAACAATGCCAGATAGGTATAAGTGAAACTATAAATTGTTTGTAAAATTGGCTGAAATAAGACATAGAACCATTGGGTGATGGAGTCAAGAAATGTAAAAAAAATGAACAGAACTTATGTAGGCGATTTCAACACAGTGGCAAGATAGCCATTCAATCACAGTCAAATTATAATTGTCTGATGGAAAAGAAGAACATGAACAGACCATCAACATAGAGCATTGGAAAATGAATTCTATATTAACTTTAGAAGAAAGCTTTGGTGAATATCTGAAAACAACAGATGGAGCATAGCATGTATGAATTCCAAATTATTATACACTCATTTTAGACATGAAAGAAAACATAATGGAAGAGATAAACTAGAAAAACATTCACATGAGAAAGGAAGCAATAGACTGTAATATAAACAACACATGAATTCCTATGTAAAAAACTGATCTCGGCTCTGCAATTTTATTAAAATACTCTTGAAAGCATACACAACAAAATTACATTGGTTTCAACCCTTTCTCCTTCTTCAGGAGGTATATTTATAGCAAGTTGGACTTCCTAAACCGACATTCAGGAATCAAAATTTGTTACAATTGAAGGACATCTTCTAACAAACTCTTAGGTGGCACATAGGCTGCGATTTGCATGAAACAGCTAAACAATGAAATGTGGAATACAGGAGGAAATATGCACGAGAGTTTCCTATACTTCCATATGGCGAGTGACAATTGTAAAAATTTTCGAGAGAGGTGACCATTGGAATGGGCGTGCAAAATAGAGAAAACTTTTCGTGTATTATCATTGCCACTTCTAAGGATGCATTTTGAATTTGGTCGACCCATATTGCTGAATGACTCTCCATAAATCAGGACCAGGCAGGCTCGTAACCGCCATGTTGTAGGATTGTGCTTTGAGCTCCATTGTTTCTAGGTATGAATTCTCAGAGACCTCAGCGCATGTGGCTTTAAAATCAAACAACAATTCAAAATCATTGGTCAATTTATCAAAAATGATCTTCCCTGACAACGATTTTTGCATATCTTCAAACTTGCTATTGTCTAATCGATAGTGCACCAAGCACTCCCGATACTCCTTCTGGGACAATAAAGGACCCTTTTCTTCCCAGAAAAAAGGGAATCCTTTGCTTACCAGTGGTTTGAATAGCTTGATGACCTCCAGGACTTTGTGCTCAATAACTTCTATTTTGGTAGTATAGTCTCCAACATCCTGTGCTTAGCAACTACCTTTCTAGCTCTAGAGACAACAACAAACTTGTTTTGGATACCATATCGGTTGGCAGAATCGTCCTACAAAGAGCTTAGGAAACTAATGGCATTTTTCGCTGTCGCCAAGGGCCTTTTTTGTATTTCTCCTAATACTGTTAGGACTTTTTTCTTGGCTTCTACCATAGAGCTTTCCTGGTCTTCAATGAAATATAGATAAGGCCGGAACTTGTGAGCTTCTATAATGATCTGATCTGAGATCAAATCCCTAGCGCCTTGTAAGGAAAGTTTACTGACCACCTGTTGGCTTAACTTGGCATTTTGTTGAATCAGTCCTTCGCATTTCTCTTCTATCTTTTCTCTTCCTTGTTTCTCTTTGACCCTTTCTTTTTCTAGTTCCTTGATCTGTTGTTTTAGTTTAATGAGCTCTGTATCTTTCAGGCCTATCTGAGACATTTCTCTAGAGAGAGAACCGGTATCTATATCTCCTGCCACACCTATGGATTGAATTGTACTCTCCACACTTCTTCCTCGAAGCTCCGTTTCCTTCATTGCTAATTTGGTTTTTAATTCTGCATCGCTTTTCTTCAAAAGCTGGATTTTTGCTTCTCGTTGCCTCTCCTTTTCTTCAAGCTTTAGTAGCTTGGCTTTGCAATTGGTAAGCTCAGCGTTCAATAGTGTTCAATGTCTTTTTTTCTCTTTCAAAGTCATCCAATTCTTCCACTTGGGAGAGCTGGGTGGCAGGGATTTTTAGCTTCTTTTTTAGGGTCTAGATCTCCTTCTCCTTATCATTGAGCAATTTCTGAGCCAAAATCCCTTTATATGTCGGTCCTTCTATTTCCATTGCTTCACTTTGTAAATTGTTGATTTGGGATTTGATTGCTTTGTTCTCCACTCTCACCTTCCTTAAAAGGTTTAAATGTTTTGCTTTACTTTCCTCCAGCTTGGACATCTGTATGGTAGCCTTAAGCAATCTGGCATTCAATATATCGCTAGTCTCTTTGTTGAGGTGTATTATGTCAGTAGTGGGAACCTTTGAGAGGTTCACACTGATCTGTGACACCTTGTTCCCCATTTCCAAGGCTAAGCTAAGGGTGTCAATGGCATGATCTCTTACAGTTTTCAGCGCCACATTGGGGTAAGGAAACCGCGATGCCTCTCTATATAGTTCTACTGTTTCCCTGAAAGTTTTATCAGCCCTCTCTCGGTAAGATCCTAGCTAGTCCTCTTTGGATGCATGTTTGCTTGGATTCTGCCTGTCAAATACATACTCTTGTATTTGCAATTCAGCTGTCTTGGGATCTTCCTGTTGCTTTTATTTTGCTAAATTCTTCTTCTTCACCAGTCCCTTTTCTTGGCCCCTTTTAACCTGCACCAACTGCTGTCCATGTTCTATTTTCTGCCTTTTGGGCATGCTGGCTGTTTCCACTTCTTTAGTGTCCATGGGCTCTGAACCCCCTCTTTTTATTGAGCTCACTGAATAGCTGACCAGTGATGAGAATCCTCTAGCTATTGCAACTAATTTAGCCAATTCTCTTTGGGGAGAATTTATCCCCGGTAGCTATGAGCCAGTGCTTTGCTCTATGCTGGTATCCATCGGGGCAATATTAGGGAAATCGTCCCAGTTTGCTGCTTCTCTGAGTCCAGGTATTTCATTGTGTTCAAAAGGCCTGCATTTGTGATATTTCCTTCTTTTGGAAATTATCTAGTGAGAGTCATAATTTACCGCTTGTCCCAGGGAAAACTCCATGCCTCTGAGCAAGTTGGTAAGAAGGGGAAAAGCAACTCTTCTCCTAACTGCGTATGGTCTCACCTCCCAAGGGAAAATAAAATTCAAGCTTTTCTTAAAGTTCAAGAAGTGATCTTCTTCAACAATGAGTCTTTGCCACATCAATTCCAGGGAGAAAACCCCATAGGTTAGAAAAGCTAGAAGAATGTAGGGTGGATGTATGAAGCCGTACAACCTTATGGTCGTTCCAAATTCTGTGAGGAACCAGTCCCCTCTCTTCTTTCTATTTGACAGCTGCAATATTTTCCCCATCTCAGGAAACACCCTAGGTAACCTTTCTTGAAAGAAGAGGTCATAAATTTCAGCCGTCAATTGGTTCATGAATTTACAGTAATCCGTGGCCATATTAGCAGTGATTTCTAGTTATGGTACTTGTAGGTCCTTCTCATTATAAGCTATAAGAATCCTCAGCAAAAAGGACTAGAATATGAACATTCTAGTGCCGCAGAAATTCGCTAACTAAGAACAGATGTTCTCGGCCAGGAACTCATCAAACTTAAGGTAGCAAGACTAACAGGATTTTCTAGGCAATTCAGGTTCGGCTAGACAAGTACTCAAGATGAACAAAAGACTCAACAATGACTCTGTGACATAAGCATCGATATCTAGACCTGGAAACTGACTAGCCAGGGATATACACCACTGAGTTTCTTCATTGAATTGGTTGAGGTCAATAGGGTAAGATAGGTACATGGGTTCTCTATTGGGTTTAGAATAGGTTTTCAGGAAGATTTCTTTACTTTCATCTGTAGACTCTCTAGTAAAACAATGTATAATATTTTCTTCCTAGTAGTCTTGCGATATATGGACGAATTCGTCTGGTATATGCAGGGTTTTGTGGATGACAGAAGCTTGGACTGAGCAAAGCATTTTATACTTTGATTTATTCATAATGACACCTTTGGAAACCGAGAAATTGTCTGCACACCATTCGAAAAACTCAGGGAAATGGGGGGTTTGGCCAATAGAGAAGAAATGGAAGAAATATTTAAAAACACCGCAGGTATCTCCACCTCGGTCCTTAAGAATTTCCAATTTTCCTATGGTGGATTCAATGGCTTCTCCCACCAAGATGGTATCAAAAATATTAGCATTCTCATCTACTAGACTCTCTTCTGCCCTTCGACCTGTGGCCTCAGGTTCTACATCATCTCTCACCCCTACCACTTATGCCGCTCCTATTACGTCCATTTTTAAATAGCACTGAGAGGGTATCAGGGGCCTACCTTGTTCTGTAGCACAATCTCCTTGTTGGTACGTGCTGGCACTCTGTATGTGGTTGGATATTCGATGGCTTCGAGGTTTTAGAAAAGACAAACCTTTGCAACTTCACGTGGACCCCTTTATAGCTTTTCACACAACATAACCTTCGCGTCCTTCCCATGTAGCTTGCACCGTAGATATTACTCTTTGTGATCTGAACCGTAGGTATGTGAGGTTCTTTATGCTACATATTTCCATGCTTCGCATGTGTGCAACTCAACCATTGATCAAGATCGATTTTCTTCACAACTGTCGATTTGAGTGGCCCATACCACTTTTCGCAATCCGAAATTGCTGCTGCGTCCTCGCAAATATGGGATGCGAAATCAATTTCAATCGTGTATCTTCTTGGATCCCATTCTCAACCATTAGATGCCTCCATCCTTTAACCTATTTCACAATCTGGAAAAGTGGCTTTGGTTGGGCATGTTCGTTGTGCAAAATGTTTTGATGTTGTTGAGCTGCCATCTGATCCATCTTAGCCTTCGATCATGATTCCCACTTAATTCCTTTAGTGAGCCCAACATTCTCTTCTTTACCCTGCATCTCCGATCCACAAACTATTTTGCTGCTTTCGACATTCACCACTGAGGCTTATTCCAATGGCTGAATGATATCTTGTGTGTGCCATCAGCCCCTTCTGCAAACATTAAGCTACCTTCCCAACACCTCTCGACAAGGCTGAAATTCCCATGTATCTCTTATGACCAAAACTTAACAAAGTGTTAACACCGACATTTTGCAGGAATCAAAGGATTCCACCGAAACTAGATAAAGCCAAAATACCTCAACCCTCTGACTGCCATCATCCACCTTATCACCTGCGAAGGTAAGTTCAGTGTATTCAAAGCTTGCCATCTTCGTTTGTTAGCACATTTTGTTAATCCGTAGTTCCTTAATTTTCCTTTTTATTTCCTTAGAAGCTTGGAGAAAATGTCCATCCAAGTTAGGAAGAATACCGTTAACCCTAAAGGCATTTTATATCACCAAAGTCTGATTAAGCTCCTGATATTGGATTAGCTTAAAGAGAGGAATCAGACTTGGGATACTTTTGTGTTTAAATTTCTTCACCCCCATATCAATATTCAAAAACGCCCTAGGCATCTCCATAATTATGAATCCAGTCAAACTCCATCTGCAGAGAAGAAAAGCCTCAACATCCTGCACATCGATGAAGAGACATCTGAAGCAATCCCATATTCCCACTCTACCCCTGTTAATCCTGTGTCTATTGAATTTTTACCTTTTCCACAAATTCATACTAGGGACTAGAAGGCGAAGTTTTCCCAGTCCATTGTTCATCCCATTGTCCACACCACGGTTCAACTTGATATTCAGACCGATAATCCAGACAGCATGGTCGAAGCAGATAAACCTGACCCAGACTCACCTTTGTATATATTGGCTAGTGTCTCAACTGAATTTCTTAAATATGTTGCTCATGAGACTGTCCCTACACCTGCTCAGGGCATGAGTCCTGAAGAACAAGTTCCCTCTCTTGAGGTACCATCCAGGGAATTGAGTCCGCATCCAGACCCCAAGCAGCCTGCAGAACCATCCACTCCTAATCACCCAATAGTAGGCCAATTAAATCAAGAATTGGCACAGCCAGTGAGTCAGAATGAGGAATATGCCAATTTAATTGCAGAACTTCGACAAGAGAATAATGATTTGCGTCTGCAAGTTAAAGCTGTCAAAGACCTCAACAAGGATATCAATTCATCACATAACACTCGACATGAGAGGTGTGTTGTTTTAAAATCTCAGGCCAAGAATTTGAAGTTTAAATCCTCTGTTTCATCTTCTAAGTCAAAGGCAACTGCTAATGCATCTCATCCTTCTTCTCGACTCGTCTTTTGTTTTGCTTAGTGGGACCTGGAATTTCTCCGATTTAGGGGAATGTTGATCCTAGTTTTGTCACCATTTTCAGCTGGTAAATTACACTTTTTGACATCTATTTTGTCATCTTTTTGACAAATTTATGTCATACAACTTATCATTCAGGCTCAGGTATGAATATATTTGTATATATGCAAATTATGGTTTATTATTGTTATTTCACGATTTTATTAATTAAATTCGATGCTATTTGAGAACACATTTGATATATGTGTGAATTTGTTTGTAGGTTATAGTCCTTGAATGAGCAACAATTGGACACACATCACGCTATCTATGCGCATATCAGGCGAGTTGGATCAAGCCGCACATTGTTTGATGGCATATTCCAAAGTGTTAAAGGATAGAACGGTCTACAACTATTTTATTGTCCATGTGTCTGGATGATAGAATGACCCTCATTCTAAAAGGCTCGTCAACTTTCCTTCTCTGTTCGACACCATGACACCAGTCCATGTCAAAGAGAATCCTCACGCCACAGCATGCGCAATGGAGAACAAGTGCACAAGGAAGAAGGAGAAGCGTTGTGTGTTGGAATTCAATCAGTTGTTTGTAATAATGGTTGACTAATTTTAGGAGCAGTCGACCCGCTCATCCTTGTAAACGATATATATAAACACCTCCAAGCGAGAGCATAGCTAGCTAGTTTTACATTCTGTCAGTCAATTTTTAGAGAAACTCTGTAATACTATTCTGCATTTTTAATAGAAGTTACATTCTTGCTATGTATATGATCTTGTTTGTGTAAGCGTTTAGCAAAGCGTCACCCTGATTATTGAGAGGGCCCCTCATCAACCAGTGGTTTTCATTCTTGTGTATATTTTAGTCATCTCTTTCCTTGAAAATAAGTAAGTTTATTTCCAATTTGTTTATGTGATTAAGTTACTGTAATCGTTCATTATTTTGTTTCTGTAATGTATGCTTGTTGAAGTTTCTATCATCCATATTACACTGTTACTATGGTTTCTATTTCATAGATTAAAAATAACCGGTTGCATGCATATTTTGCCTGTAGTTTCCTTTCCAGTCTTCTCCAACTTATGATTTAGTTTTATATTGATAAGTACACAGAGTATATTGCTTTGATATATTAGAATCAATTTGGTGTAGGTTCAGTCTTGTCTTGTTGTAAGTTTGCTTTGGTTATATTTTAGTTTGTTTAATAATGCAATAGGTAATAATTTCCTTATAATCATGAATTACTTTAAGTTATTTTGATGTTAAATTCGATCACTAAGTAGGTCTACTTCCTGTTCTTTATGCATTTTGTCTTCATGTGCACAAAATCAGTTGATAATTAGACCATTTAGGATATTTTACACAATTGTCTCTATACAGACTGTTATTCAGACAACTTGTTCATCCTGTCACTCAGACCCACATTCCAGTCTATTATCTAGCCCTTTTTTCGACCTTTAGTATTCGCAATTTGTTTTTAAGCCTGTTTAAAGTCTTGTTTCTTTAACTTTTGAATTATGTTTTGATTGTGGTTATTAGATAATGCTTATGTTCATCATTAGGACCTTAGGTTAGATTATTTAAAGTATTATCAAGTTCCATCCTTATTTTCCACCTCCTCTTACCTAAATATGCTTTGAGTTATGCTTTATTTTGCTTTTTTATCTTTGATTTCGTTATTCAATATTGTTGCAAGGTGTGGTAATTATATCTTTAGTTTGGCTTGATTTATCCTTGTCTATGTTGAGTCTAGGGTTAGACATGTTAAAACTCTAGAGAAGTACACTAGCCCCTTTTAAATTGATCATAGCAGTAAGACCTGTTTCTTTCACTATGTGGTTACTTTGTAGAACAAGATTTAAAGGAGTTATTAAAGTTATCTTTATTAAGTTTTCTACTTGTTTCTTTTATTAAAATTGTCTACTTGTTTATCAGATAGATTCCCTTTGTATTATTGTTCCCTATTTGATAGATCATTTGTTCATAACATCTTTCTCAATTAAAAGTCATTTTCTCAGGGAATAAATCATCATGTTTACTATCACTTGTAATTGGACATTCCTTAGTTTGCACATATTTGTAGAAGTTAAATTAGATTTGATTCCATTCAGTTTCTTTACTTCTTTTGAAATCAATTTTGACACTCCTCCTCCTCCAGGTCCAATCATAGTGAATGCATATCCACAAAACAATCAAGGCCGAGTGGAATTAGATAGTTCAGTTTGAACTATCATGTACTTCCGTTAATTTCATGTATAGTTTTTCTTACAGCATATCCAATTGTTGTAATTTGGTTTCTAATATAATCCTTCCTTGTATAGTTAGTTTCTGAAATTGTTTAGAAGTAGAATAGTTAATTAATAGGTTTTACTATAAAGAGTAGAATAGTATTGTTTATATCTTTATCTTTTAGTAATCGTCCATAGAGTAGAGTAGTATAGTTTGATACTTCTCTAGTCTAATACTCTATTTTGGTTGAATGACTTTCATAGTTGAATTTATAGGAGTTTGACTCAGTTTTTCAGTTTGAAATATCTTTCAATCTTTTCTTTGTTAAAATATTTCCACGACACCCTAGGAACCCCTCTACCTTCGTATATACTTTGTGTCAACTCTAAGTTTACCGACCCTGGTCGATAATTAAATATTAGGTGAATTAATCAAGACATTATAACACCCAACATGAATTGCGATATTTTTTCCTTGAAAAAAATAAATAAATCTGACTACGGATTTCAAACTAGATTCTATTTTTTTCTCTTGCATTCAATCCAACCAACCCCTTATTTGGGTATTGATGGGGTATTTAACACCATTACCTGCGGTGTTGCAATGGATGATAATATGGTTGTATACCTTTCCCAATATAAATAATTTGATTTATGTCACCTCTTCCCTTTCCCACGAGAGTCTTACGACATTGAAACCATTAGAAGAGAAGTTGTTCTTGGTATTGGCCCTAATTCTTCCTTCTAGTGATTCAATTTTATTTTCCCATTTTCTGTTTTGTTATGGATAATTGATAGAATAATGAATTATCCATCCATTGGATTAATCTTTATATTGAAAATCATATCTATTTAATAGATCATGATCATGATCTCAATGTTGATGTAAAAGATGGGGATTATGTAGTTTTGAGAATTTTGTTATGATGTTGCATAAATGTTTTTGGAGACCTCATCAACTTGGCCCCGGGAGGATGTTTCTTACTGTATACATTCCCATGCCAAGAAACTGGAAAAAACTCATAACTGGACGGTATGCTTAATATTTCTATAAGATCCTGTTGCCACGGGCCTTATGTCAATGCAAGTTTTATTAATTACTAGTTTAGATAGATTGGCACACTATTGTCAAACTTATCTTGGAATGATGAATGGACCTTATTTATTATTATATGTTTTTCTTAGTAATCATCTCTATTTAGTATTATGTATGCATTGGATTGCATGTTTTGCTCAATATCAAGTAAATGGATTCATGGTAAGCCAAGGGAATTTAGTGAGTTGAATGCTCCTATTTAGTATATGAAATATGGACCTACTGTTCAGACATCTACGGGTTGAAAACTAATTTTCTTAGGTACCATGCCCAAATCTGTGTCATTTTTTACACTGAAAACTTGTGTATGCATGTTTTAAATTTAGAATAAAATTATTTTTTTAAAGAAATTATGAATGAAATTCACTAAATCAGTCATAAATGAATGTAATATTTATTAAAATGAACGTTGAATAAACAAGAGAGAAGTGTCAACACATAACTACATGGAGTTATGTTTCAACCCAAAACAGATGAAGTTATAAACACTTTGGAAATTCAAGGGGTGTTCCTACTAAGGTATTGACCAAGGAAACATTTATTGCAGCCTACATGTAATTACAACATTCAAAACTATGAGTTATGCTAGCAAAACCCCAATTTTTCTAAATTTTTATGTATCACTTGAGAAAACTAAGCATGAGGAGTTGATTGATTTATGTGCAATAATTTTGTCATTATTTAGTTTTTAAATAATCAAACTTAAGTTTGAATGTGAAACACATCTTTCTTTAATCATAAATGCTCACTATTTCTCCCAACAATTTTTTGGCTAAAACTTTATAAACAATATTTTATTAATAATTTTATATTAAAATAAAACTATAATAAACATTCTTCTTATTAATATACTATTTAATTTTAAATCCTATTATTATCATTGCCAAAAAGTTTATAAACCATAGTATTATTAAACCACAAATATAAAATATATGAATCTAGTAAGTTAATAATTTTGCTATCACTATTAATTGCAATATTTATTATTAACATTATTCCTTTTCAACATTATTATTAATTCTTCATAATTGATACAACTCTTGTCTTCATGTATATAAAAAAAAAAAAATTAGGTTTTAGCACCCAAAGCTCCATTTCCAAAAAAAAATCTTTCATCTTACCCTGAAGAGGGATAGAGGCTCTCTTCAAACTGTCTTCCCAAAACGTTTGGTCTAAAGATCGTTAATATAGTTCATATCTAGAAGCAAAATGAATAATAACTTGTACTTGTTGTGGCCATCGAGATTTTCCCTTCATAGCATTTCAAATTCGTAGGGTTTCATAAGGGATAGAAGGTGGACAGGAACTTGCGAGTGAATTCTCTCATTAGTGTCATTAATTCGCAGAAAGATATCGAGAATGAAAAGCCGAAATGCATGATTTTGATTTTAATGTCTCGCGTAAAATGGGCAATCTGCAGTATTAGTAGAGACATCATTACAAATAATAACAATAGTGGTACAGGTTTGGCCATGAAGAAACCCAAGTGATTGTTTGTTCTTTATCCATTTGATAAGAAATGGGTCTAGCATTATATTCCATTGGAGGATGGAAATTTGGTGGATTTAAAGAATGAAGGATCCTCGACCTATCTACAACAACCACCAATTTGTCAAGAAAGAAGGCCATTCCCTGCAACTCGTCAAGAAAGTTTTCATCAAACCCTTTAAAGGTAAAACTCTGTTTGAGTATTTTTTTTTTTGAATTCTCGATTTTAAGCAAAGTTTTTTATAATAATTTGAATGGATCCAAATGGATTCATAGCCCCTTATGGAAAAACAGTGGAAAATTGAAATCATCTAATTGTGTTTTCATTGGTTGAGTTGCTGACAAAAAAATAGAGACATTATTTGAATAACATGGGTTTATAAGGTTTTCGGGTGAAACAAATTTTGTAAACACGCCAAGATTATTATTAGTTATAGGATTTTCTATCAAACGATTCATATATCTTCCAGGGCATAGGAAGCAGTCTCCATATATTTTGTCACCAGATTACCACCAATGACTCTTCACAAACATGAGTGCATATGTGTGGCAGTCTACAGATTTTCAAAGAGGGCATTATTTATTCTCTGCAACAAACCCATCACAACATAGAAAGAAAAATAAATTCTCTTCAAATGGGTTTCGCGCACTTCGGTTTACCTTTGTCAATTGTATCCAACAGAGAATCTAGATTCCTCGGTCCATTTTGGAAACTCTACGGAAACTATTA
>LPNX010274543.1:47543-165632 GCA_001517045.1 Pseudotsuga menziesii
TTTATACTGTGTAAGAGCTAGATGCAAAGCCACATAGGAAGCAGTCTCCATATATTTTGTCACCAGATTACCACCAATGACTCTTCACAAACATGAGTGCATATGTGTGGCAGTCTACAGATTTTCAAAGAGGGCATTATTTATTCTCTGCAACAAACCCATCACAACATAGAAAGAAAAATAAATTCTTTTCAAATGGGTTTCGCGCACTTCGGTTTACCTTTGTCAATTGTATCCAACAGAGAATCTAGATTCCTCGGTCCATTTTGGAAACTCTACGGAAACTATTAGGCTGTAAGCTACAGTTAAAAATATGGAACCTTATACTGTGTAAGAGCTAGATGCAAAGCCACATATGGTGCAATTGGAGAAACCCTTGAATCAGCTTAGTTAGGTGCTGGAAGGAAAGAGCGGCTGACAACAATAGAGACATTTCAATAATGATTTGGATCAATGAAATATATATGATAGTATTAAGTGGATATGGATCTGGATCACCAGAATATATAAGATAGTATTAAGCGCCCAAAAACACTCACTAGTTGAGAATATATGTTGGTCTCCTATTTTGACTATTTTGACTATTCAGTATAATATTTTCTAGCTTAAAGTCTTATGGAATCAAATAATAATCAGTTTTGTTTGTACATGATTATGTCTTTTTTGGGAGATCAACATTGCTAGGCTTTGGTAAGTGATTTTTAATTACTTATTCATTATTTTGCCTTGTTTTATGCATATAATTGGGCTTTTAAGCCTCCATTCAATTACTTGGTCAACTAATGGGTCTTTGTTTCTTTCGTGCAGTGGTCTCGGCGCTCCAAGGAAGATTTATGCTAGCTGAACCAGCGATTTGGGGGATTCTGTCCACAGTGGAGATGTCTCTTGGATTCACATCGCCTTCCAGATGCCTATGAAGTTTATTCCGGTGCTGTTTCATGGATTTCCTTCGTTCAAGGAGCAGTTACCCTCCATTTTTAGCAGTGTATGGATCTCAAGCAATCTCGCAAAGTGGCATTCCCGTCCTTGATCAGGAACCTGATTTCGGGCTCAATTTCTGAGCAATCGGTTGGGAGTTACTCAAAGCTGTTCGAAACCCACTTCACAAATGGCCCTGTTTACCCCTAATAGCGAGCAGTTTTCAGAATTTCTCAATGAATGTGGAGAAATCCTTTCCGAAACAGAGATGGTTTTGCCAAATTTGGTGTTGGCCGTTTTCTGGGTAGTTGCTCAAATCTCTGCATTCTGGGATGGATCTTGTTCATCTATCCATCTATAAATAAATCCTTAGGATGGATACTCAGGGAGAAGATTGTAAAACTTTATTTTTATCAATAGATCCAACGTGTATCTTCTTTAAAGCTTCGATTTAAGACTGGAATGCGTTGAGGGCAGGGCCCACCTTCAACACCAAACCTTTGCACTTCAGTATTGTGTGTTTTGCAGTAAGTAGAGTAATGTTTTTATTCTTTAACACTGTTTTTATGGAATGTTGATGGTTTTGCTCATTTGCGAGTTGAAATAGAACGTATGTCTGCAGATTATTAGTTAATATCATTTGCAATTGATCTAGCCTGTTGAATAGATTTAGAAACAGTTTGTATTTAAAACCCTCTCTGGTTTTCAGCATGGATTGTTTATTGATGGTTATGGTATCGATAAGTTGTGTGATGAACTCGACTTGGATTGTTGTAGAATCGACTTCATAAAGAGAATAGATTGGATTTCATATTTCCTTTTTGTTGTTAGCGTTAGGGCAACTAGTGAATAGTTCCATTCTTTTGACTTTTGAGCTCACAAAACTGTAGGGTTAATGGTGGAGTTTTCATATTAATTCTAAAACTAGGCTTTGATTTATTAAGTTCTTTTATAGATCATCATTGTTGTAGCTGAGTGTAGATTGTTGATTGCCTTAAAAGATTGCTGTAGTTTAAGATTTTATTTTAGCAGGCTGTTTTGTTCTAAAAATAAATTATAGTGTTGCAATTTGATATTTCTTTGAAATCGTTGTAGTTCAATATGGTTTTGGAAGATTACTGTAGGCTACTGTAGGTTAAATTGAGTTTGACAGTGAGATAGTGGTCACTAAATTGATTTTCTTTTCTTTAAGAACAGATTTAGTGATCCTTAGCATTTGATCTTTCAATACAGTAATAGCTTCAGCTAATTCATTTTCGTTTGAAAGTAGACTAGAATTTCTATCAGCATGAGCATTAAAACTACCTTGCCTGCACATATAGTGTAGCAGCTCGAAGTATACGTACCCTGGTTGACAATTAATTGAAGGTAAATTAACTACTAATAATTTTACCCAACAATATAATGGAGGATTCTATATAAAGCATGCATATAACTATTTAGAATCCAACGATTTAGTTCATCTAGTTCGACTGAGCGAAAAGTGACCATTTTGGCCGCTTCTTTTTGAACACTCTGGTGAAGCACTAGGATTGGGACAACTATCCCTAATAATGGTCTGCCTTCATTTGCTTCCTTCCTCTTTCGTGGTTGAAGAAATGCATAATTCCTTTCTACCACCAATGCACTTGAGTCAGTCCTCCGCTTCATTTCATCCAGATAGCGATATTAATTTGGACAAGTGAGTTGGATAGATGACCACTTTATTTTTTGATCCAGGACAGGGTAGGTGGAATTAGTCACGGGTTCAATGTTTTTTCATTGGTTACTGTACTGGCTATTTGATGCTGGAGAAATTTCCAGATGTCATGTGACCCAGGTTGTTGTTGGATATTTCACTAGACGTGGCCTAGTTTCATACTGAGAAATTGACCAGGCATAAGACTATGTTGGTTCACCCTTTGCTTTTGTTCTGGTCTCAAATCAATAAGTTTTTCACCCTATTTTCATTATAACCTCTCAACAATTCATTCTGTCCATTCCCCATTTTCAGTTTTAAATCTCAACACATATTTTTATTACTGAACAACGAGTAAACGGGGTAAGGGATCGCCTTCAACCTTTCTTTCCTTTATCAGGAGAAGGATTACTTTCCCTTTATTTATCCCACCAATAACTTTTTGCTCTTTCAAAAAAAATGGAGTACTTTCCATGATATTTATCTCGGTCGAGACCTAGCCCTCAATAATCATTTAAAGATGTTGCATTAATGAATGGGGCAGTCCTCGCACTAGCCGCAAATATAAAACATAATGTATTATCCTATTTTATCCTCTTTTTTATATTGAAAGGAAAGTGGTAAGGGATTGGTCGACCCAGTCCTGATCAACCCTATCATTTTTTAATTGAGGATAACAACTAGGACTAATGAACCTACTGGAACTCATTTTCGTTGATGTTGAAAATAAAGGTTTGTGGTGGTTGGGTAGGAGTATATAATATAATTAAGGAACTAGGAGGGGGAGATTAAATTACATATAAATTCATGACCAATAGATATGGTTAAAGTTGAATATTCAACAACATTTTAGCCACAAATGAATGGGAAGACCGAAGCATTAAACTATACATTTCAAATGTGCACATGAGATATGGTAGAATGGAAAAAAACAATGGAACGCTTCACTGCATAATATTCAGCATAATTGCAATAGGAAATCTACTAAATAGGAGTCCACAGATAGGTGTCCTGGTGGTCGTTGTGACCATCCATGGTGTGGAACTCCAATTCTAGTGGCTTCTTTAGATGGAGAATCACTTTCCACTATTGTTGCAAGATATGGGGTTTTCAATACAGAGGAAGCACTAAGATCCTGTTATGATTGTTTATCTTCTTTGCGAAGTACAATGTCTGTAGGGATCCAATATGGAGATATCTCATCGGATCATGTAATACGAATTGCATATGGGGAAATACATTCTTATTATTTACTTGTGGATTGGGGACATGCTGTTATTCTATGATAAGCATATTATTCTTCATTTTTGGATGATTATTGTGGTTGTTTTTCTATCAAACGTTGCTGATATATTTCACAATGTAAGACAAACTTACTGCAATTTTTCATAGAAACTATCTACAACTAGGCCAAGTGGCAATGTTGAGGACATTTTCACCTCGTGGCTCTTTTTACAATTAAAAATCACTAGGAATTGAAAAATCAAATATTACCTTTCATAAAAAAAATATAAGTATAGTACTGATTGATAAATGAGACTCATCATATTCTACATTGCTAAGGTAGTTGGTGATATAAATATATACATGTAGGTATGATTTCAGAAACAAAATGTTATTACAAGTGGAGTCACACGGGTATGGACAATCAATATATTTAACAATCCTTCGATCAAATACCAATCTTCAACTGCTTCTGCAATTGTCTTTCAATAAACAAAAACATCCTCTTTATCATTATACAATATGGCATCTACATAGTTTATAACAAGTACATGACTGGCTAAAATTACTGTAAATGTGGTACCTTCGAATTTAATCTGGGAGGATTAGGTGACTTCCACAAAACTTGTACAATGGTTTGGAAATGTACATAGCATGATTTGATAAACATCCTTCCTCTATTTGAGTAGGACACTGGTGTCAATACATTGGTCATATAACCTGTGAATTCTGTTATTTACAACAGAGTTGAGTGAAATTCATAACTAAAACCTATTAAAAAAATCGAAACTTGGAATTCCATGAGAAATTTTAAGAGAAATAAGAGGATAGGGTATTGCAGAAAGTAACCTTCCATTATTTTTAATTTCCATGGAGCACACATTGTGATATTCATCTTGCACTGCTGCCAATAATTATTGAGATATGTTGCACCATGTACAAAGACTAATCTAATCTGCAAAAAACATCATGACGACCAAAGAGAACATTCAATATATCATATGATGACAAGGAAATAATTGAAAATGCCAGAAGAGATTTTACGTACTTGCACTGGATCATATGCAAAATTTACAACAATTCATATGAGAGGAATATTTATTGATAGCAAGTACCATCACATTGCAAGTAGATGTATTTAAAATCCATAAAAATTTAACAAAATTAAACTTAAAACATTTATACTACCAGACTTAAAAGGATTCATATAAGATGTACAAGCCGCTGGCAAGTGTTTTAAAGATCCCAAAAATGAAACATCTTATTTAACAAAAATATAAGAATGAAAAATAGACATATGACCAATTAAAATAATCTTTTAATTAGCTTATTGGTAACCATATATGTAGAAAGAGGAGGGTTTATACATGAAGTGTAACCATTTGGTTAACGAAAAATCGCAATTGGTTTCCTCCTGATATGTCATTCCTATACCATTTGCAAGGTAACATTAAGTAAATAAATCATTATTTAACTTTGCATAAATTTTAGATACCTATGAGATAAATCCATCTGAACTATGAAGGAACCTGAAAGGATCAAAAGAAAATTAATATCCACCACAAATATTTCAAAGATTCAAGCTTAAATGGATATATGCTAATGAATCTTTCAAGCCTTCTATCTCTGCAATAAAAAATAACATTCTTTTAACAACATATGAATCAACAAAAGATCGAGCATCTGGAATGCACTTGACTTCAACATTGTGGGGCAGAAGATCATGGAAACTATCGTAGTGAATAAATGTGGTTAGTCCACCTGTAGAGTAGCCAGCGACTAAAGCCTGCAACATATAACTTCAATAGATCAATTGATAGACTACTTTCCATTTTTATATTACTGTTCGATTTTTTTTCCCTTTCTATATAGCAGTTTGATACATGTTTTGGAAAAAATTATCATCTTTCATGGAATATGATCTCGATAGAAATTTCATACGTCTGGTTAAATAACATGCTTTAGAGGAGTAGTTAAACATTTTTAAATAAAAAATCAAGAGAGTGTACCTATTGGGATGTATACATTCCCTTAACCAAAAGATCTTCCATGACAGCTTGCCAAATACTTTGCCCTCTAAAATGGAGCTTATTGACCTAAAATGCTGCTCATTAGATACAAAATAATGAAATTTCGAGAACATATGATGATAAGGTTTAATAAGAAATTCGTTAGTCTATTCAAACCAACATGCCAAATCTACCTCCTCTACATCTCCAGTGAATGACGACCCGCCACAGTATCTAACCATAATGTGGTTCCAAATATAGAGATATGTTCAACAATTTTCTTTACTTTCAATGAATCCTATAAAAACCCAATTTACAATCCCATGGCTTTAGAGTCTCAGTTAGAAATAACTAAATTTTGTGATGGAACATCACTTAAAATGCTTGTAAATGATATTGTTTCTCCCATGTACATAGAAGAACCCAATGCAGACACTGCCCACCCTGAGCATAAGATTATGTCGCTATACCACCCTCCACCCTGCATAGAAATTTACAATAAATAAGAAATCAATCCCAATAATAAAGATGAGATAAATACTCTTAACACATTTCTATGTTTCTCATTAATCTTTGTGAACAGCTTAGAACAATCATCAAACTACCATAAGAGAGCATAGGTATTAAATTAACAATAACAACCTTGAGAGCTTCATGGATATAGAAACTGAGAGAAATAACATGGATATAGATACTAAGAGAAATGACTTGCCTCCATGTGAACAAGCCAATTATTTGCACAATCCCGTGTAAATGGTAAGCTAGTGGGATTTCATCTAAACAAACTGCAACCAGAAATAAGGTCCCCCTTTAGTTACATTCTGAAATCCTAAAACTGGAAATAAGCTGAGGGACAGATATACACTTACCATCTCCTTTGGATACTGCATTGTTCAACACAGTGATGTTTACCCAAAGCATTGCAATGGACTAATCAACATCTATAAATTTATTTGTTGCCACAGACCCCCCATGATATTGGAATTGTGTATTGGTATCTATTGTTCTCAGTGGCATTGTAATGAAAACCAAAATAAGAGTAGAAGCACGGTTTCTAGATGTTGTATTTGCATTTCCTCTGTTAATCATCTAGTCATGTATACGTTATCATACACTGATCTACATTATCCTCTATTTATTATCACATAATGTAGATCGGTAAGAGTATTGTCTCAACTAGTTTATGACTAGGGTTCCAGTGAGAGTCTTTTGGAGACTCGATAAATCTAGAAATACTACATTAAATAAGGTCTAGTTGCATTCAAATACATGAAATTTCCTACCATTATTTAATAGAGTGTAGAATTTACTACCGGTCCATCATCATTCTTTGTTAACTTGGTGCTTAGAGTAATAAGGGTTTCTACTGGTTTACATTTATCCATTTTGAATCTCTGTAAAATATCAGTAGCATTCTTATGCTGACAAATGAAAATACCTTTATTAGTTTAAGTATCTTCCAGACCAAGGAAGTACTTCATCGGACCTAGATGAGACATTTCAAATTACTTTTTCATGACTATATTGAATTCTCCAAGCATTAAAATACAATTGTAAATCATGTCATCAACATAAAGACATACAATCAACATTTTATCTTGCCGATCTATTTTTACATACAGAGTGGGCTCATTGTTTCCTCGGTTGAACCCATTGTGATAGGATTATACAACTTGTAAGCCTTGTTTTGTTCATTGTAACCCATGAAAATGCACGGCTCACTCTTCTTATTCATATTTCATCTACTAGTCATAAACTGATCTACGTTATCCACCGTATCAAATTCACAAGAAAAATATCAGCATTATCAACCACCTGTGAGAATTTATGACTAGGGTTTCAACATCAAAATATGGCAGTGTAATATTTGATTTATGTCTTCCCTGGAAAATATTTGTCAATAATATTTGATTGGACTAGTTTGTTGTGTTCGTGCTTGTTTGAAATATTATCTTGTTTCTTTTGGATTGCTCAAATTCATTGCATTGAAAGTTGCAATGGAAGAGAATTTCATGTTTCAACTGCTAGTTACTAGGTGTTTGAGTAAGAAAACATAGATATGGATTCTTTTCAAAGTGCATGCATTGTAGAATATGACCCCCCAATTTGCATCAGTTTGACACTATTATGCACTAGTTTATGACTATGATCAAATTTCAATTTCAAATTATAAACTCATTAAGTTCTAATTTGATCACATTGAGAATTTGAATTTGAAATGCATGTCTTCCTCTATGAGCTAATGCAAGAGATAGAAATACTAACAAGCCCATGTACATGGAATTTATGGATTTGTACATAACATATTACCTTTTTTATCCATTTCAAAGAAGAAGACTATATAGAATGTGTGGCTCACCTACTCTTCCTTATCCTGTTATGAAAAAATGGGAAAGCATCATTGGACATCGGCTTCTAGAGAGTTGTGGTATGACTAAGGTGGGTTAAGGGATGAAAAAATTATTCTTCAATAGTAATCACTTGGGAAATGTTATTAACAATGTTTTCTATTTTTCCAAGTGTTAATAGTAATTGACTTCAAACTTTACTTTTCCCTTGCCTATTTAATTATTTATTTCGGATAAATTGATAAATAAATTGTGTTAAAAATAGATATTGTCTCAAATATTGATGGACTCATCTATTGTAGTTCATAATGGCACTGTGAAATTCTCTCCATGGAATTGTAAAGAAGGAAAAGTCTATAAACCTCTTCCTGTTGTGTAGGTGATCTCCAATTCCTATTTGATGCAACTTATTAGCGACAAATATAGAATAGGAATGCTATCCCATGTTGTTGATTTATGCTTGGAAAATTTTAGTTGTCATGTCATTAATGACACATTAAATTTTCCTTATGTTTTCATTATAAACAATAGTAGAGTGGTAGGTTCTTTTGGTTTTTAATGAGTGCCAAGTTCTTTGTAGCTATGAGATTTTACATTACATATTCTTTTGGTTTCTATAGGCCTTTTCTCTCCCACTGTGTATTGCTACTTTTGTACTTAGCACTCCAATTTACCTATTGTGGTTATTTGTTGAACATTAATAAAATTATCTTATCTTATCTTATCTATTGATCTTATATGAAATATCATGAGAAGCTTATATGTAGCTTCTCTTTTTCATTCTTATGCATCTAGTGTAGTATGTGTCTTGATTACCTTGACCAAGACTTCAAATGACTTTTTATCCAGTATTGGTGCAAAACATATTTCCAAAATTTCCATTGTAAAAGTATACTTTTATATACAGAAAAATATTTACATCAACAAGAAAAATGAAAATGGAAGGGTATATACTATATACAGTGAAATGCACATCTTCCAATTTTTATAATTTCCAAAATTACAAGGACTAATCACTACAAACATCTGTATTGGTGCAATATATGCTTTTGAAACCTATGATAATCAAAATAGTAAGCTGGAAGTTGGCTTGTTGAAGACAAATTCACATTTAGCTAACTCTCAAATTTGTCTCTATGGTCATCAAGTTGTCATTTTTATGTTGTACACTTTCTTTGTGTTTCAACCTCAAGGTTTTTAAAATGTTCAAAATTTAAATTGACTAATATGTATTTAAATTAGGTTTAGGCTTGCTTCTTTTATTGTATGTATATTTTACTATATTGAATCTTATAGACAACAAAGGGTAACTATAAGGATTATTATGTCTCTAATTTTTTTCATTAATGTTGTGATCATCTTTATTGGTATGCTTATGAAACTATAAGCATGGACTAGTAATGAAGTCATATTTTAAAGTGAAATACATTGGCATGGAAGTTGGTCTTGTACTTGGGGATTATAGTTTTGAAGTTAGTTCCTTATGTTAAGCTTTTGTCAGGTTCCAACAGCTTTCAAAGGTGATTGAGTCATTATCCAATGAGACTTCTAGCCTAAAGTCTAATAGCATTCAGAAGATATAGCACTTGCTTCAGGAAAACTCTTTGATATACCTAAGAACTTCTTTTATTCTTTTAATTTCATATGTTAAGAATATTCTCGATTGTTTTTTGTGTGAATTAAATATCATAATGGTGTGAATAACTTGTAGCAATTTTTTCAGAATTTTCCTAGGTTATTGCACTATGACGATTGGCATTTTATGTGTTGTGAGTCTGAGGAGAGATAAAATTAATGTTCTCCAATTAAATGCTTTTATGTAGACATTGGTGGGGGAGGATAAACAAGCACCTAGAAATGTGTCTAGAAAAATGGCCTTGATTAGTGGAGCAAGACGTTTTTTAAAGATTGGTCATGAGAAACATATATTGGACACCATTCAGAAGCATGCTTCTCAGGTCACATATTTTTTCCATAATCTAGAATGTACCTTTTGTATCATAATCATGTAGTTATTTTTGAAGAATCGAAAATCTATGGACATATATAATGATTTAATTATTTATACCTTATCCAGTTGACATGGGTCGTGAAATAATATATTTGGAGCTTTTAGATGGACTTTTAATGGTTAAAATACCTTGTTGACATGATTTTGGTAGAGATATTTGCAATGGTCCATTCTTTAGAGTTTCTTTAAAGGAAATAACAAGAATTAAAATGTTGTGATTGATAGATATTGTGTATGAGATAAATGTTATGGTAGCTTATATTTTATTGGGTTTAACATAATGATAAGCAATCAACAACTTCACTAGATTCAAATAATGGTCTTCCACCATCCTAGTTGTGACCCTATTGTTTAAGTTCTTATAATTGTGGGAAGTCCATAAAAAACTTGAAGCTCAATTAAAACCATTCAAGTGCTCCATCTGAAATAACTGACTGTTAATGGTCATTTGTATACCCATTGTTTAGTGCTGGTCTCCTACACCATTTTATATACCATATGGGTGTCTATCATGCAAAATTATCCATTCATCCTTACCAAGAGAGTATTCGATGTTGTGACTTATCTTATCATTGACTCTGTTATCCCCAAAGTTAGTACATTAAATACTAAAGGAATAACTACACTAAATCCTAAACAAAATGGTAGTAGCACATCTTTTGGTATAAGTGATAAGCTACCACATGAATTTGTTACTTGATAAAAAGACATGTCCATACAAAATAGATTGAAACTCGACCCAGCAAAAACTCTATGCTCTCTACCCTACTTGCTTCCAAGAGGAGTATCCTCGTTACATGATTAATGATAACATTTATAAAAATACAATATAGGAGATGTTACAAAAAGTATTATCACGAACATGAAATATGGAATTAATTGCAACAAAATTTAAACTGCTAAATCTATTCTCTACCTGAAAAATTTGAAGATAATTTGTAGTCACTGATTTTGTGCTTGAAAACTTGAATCTGGAGTTGACTCGCCAAATGTTCTTCTACCTATCCATTAAAGGCTCAAATGTTGGAATAAATATCGAATCTGATAAATTAAATCTGGAAATGATCAATAATTGTTTCCTTCAAATACGAGATTGAGTTCTTTGGATTATAATCCAATGCTTTGAAATTTGAGATATATATGTCATAGTTATTATAAAATATGGAAATAATTCTTGAGTCCAATATATTCTGTGTAGAGTCTGTCGCTTGTCAATTTAGTTGTCTTTGTGCTCTATTATATACTTGAAAAAGCTGAATTTAATCTTTGATTGACTACCCATATTATGCCATTAAATTTGGGATGATCAAATTTGAATTGTTTCTGGATTATTGATCCTTTGCAACTTGTTTTATGCAACATCCTTCCTTCTACTTCTTTAAATTCATTGGGATAGCTGAAAAATATTTGTGTATAGTAACTTTAGATTTTTGCTCATTCTGAAGAAACCTCATTGTCAGCATAGTTGTCTTCTCAATTCTAGACCGCCCAAGAATAAACAAGCAAAAATATTCGTCATTCACTCCAAATTGAAGGTCAATCTCTGATCCATTTTAATCCATTCATCATTCTCAAGGTCACTGCTCCCAAGTCTTGCTCTCCGCGACCTTGCAAAATTTGAATATTTGAGAAAATTTTGTGGATTGGTGGAGAAACCTTCTTTTTTTTATTGTTGCGGGTGGAATTAATATTTTAATTATTGCAAGGGCCATTAGAGAAACAGATTTTGAATGTAAGAATTATGGTGATTGAAATTCTCTTAAGACATTATCCTAGTGGTAGATTTGGTTCGGAATTGATAGATGACAACAAAAAGGATTGGGACATTTGTCAAGTTATGATATTATCAATCCCAGTTTGAACACAGTGGTCTGAATTGCTGCAGTGACAATGATATGTTCACTGCTGCTACTTGTTGTACATGGATTGGATTTGTATTGGAAGGTTTGACATCTTTTGCCTTTGGAATAAGGCAGTAGTTGAATACTGAAAAATCCGATCAAGTTGGTGCGGCATCGACTCGAAAATTAGAAGGATCGGAAATCAGAAAGTTTGAGGGAGGAAACGATGGAGATAGAAGAGTGTCAGTGTCCACTGTTTCCTGGATAACATTGGTAATGGCAGCGGAAACAGGATTTGGTGTAGTGCCTTTCTTCTTTGTAGAATTAGAAGCACAATGGTATGGAATATGAAATGGTATAGCAACAGGGATCGTGTTGGAAACAAGATTTGACCTTGTTCAATAAGGTAAGAAATACGGCGGTAGAGGTTGGGTTGTAATTGGTGTTGTGAATGGAGGAATTTTCATTCATTCTGTCAGAAGGTGTGAAGATAGTCGGCTTAGATGATTTATGATTTATGTTTCATTCTTCTTTTCTTCTCTTCTTTCCGATAAACACATTGATCAATCCCAAGAATGTGAGAATTTTGGTTTTTTCCTTTCCTTGATTAGAAATATTGTTGATGATATTTATTGGATAAAATATTACCTGTATTTTTCGGCCGAGATTTTCTTTATGCACATTTGCAATATATTTTAGGTCTGATGCAAATTAACGGTGAAGAATGCTTTGGTGTCTTTGATAGTTTGGAATTTTTATTTGATTGTCCTTTGTTTACATGATATCAAACAATATCGTGGTTGTCTATCCTCTTCATGATTATGATCAAACTAGGTGTTTTTTATAGCATTATGGTGTAATGAAGTTTTTTTCTTCCCAGTTCTAGGGTTCTTGTATGTTACCCCTCAGATAGCATGAGGCTTGTCCTAGTTTGAGACCCTGTCCTAACAAGATGTTGTTGGATAATTACGCCTTCGGATCCAAGATGTTGCCTAACAAGATGTTGTTGGATAATTACGGCTTTGGATCCAAGATGTTGCCGCATTGATGCATGTTGATGGAACATTAACCTTAATGAGGTTCGTGCATTCATGATCACACATTTGTTAACCCCTAGTGCTTGCATGGATAGGGAAACCAAACAATTAAGAGTTTTCCCTAATAAATCATGGCTTATCATGTGATTTGAGTAATAGTTTTCTTAGCATGTTATGTATTCACATAGGTTCTTACACATGTTGGAGGGGAACATCCATCAACTTAGGGGTTCCTAATTTTTTAGTATGATTATTTGAGATTCTATACCCTTTGACATTCGTTTCTATGGCATTTACCTTGGAATGTGAATTGGTATAATTGGAGGGTTGAGATATGATTTGCAGGTGTACCTTACCCTATAAGCCTCCAACATTCACATTTGTTGATCATTTAATGATGGATATTTGTTTAAGGAGAGATCCACTCAAAATTTTGTTTTATTTATTGTATGCTATATTCTTAATTTGGTAGTTGTTGATGGTCGTTTTCCATCTAGAAAATGATTGTCTTGATCCTCCACATAATTAATAGGTCAAATTACTTATTCCTCGTGAAATTTAATTGAAATATTGACAAATACTAGTTGGACATCTCAATATCAATGTTGCAGTTAATGTCTCTTGTTTTCTATGCTCGCACTGAAGGAGACAACATATATGGTGGAAAATTTGCAGGTTTCAAAACAACTTCGCTTTGAACAATATTTATATTGTCAACATTGTATTGAACATTCTCTATTTCTTATCGTAGATGAGGTTTTTCAGTTACGTCATGATGGCCCTAGTATTCTATCAATGGCCAATGCTGGCCCGAACACCAATGGTTCTTAGTTCTTTATAAATTTTGTAGCAGCACCTCATCTTGATGGGTATATACTTGATTCCATATCTTGAATGTCATTTATGATTTTTTGTATTCAACTAAGTTTGTATAAGAATATTTACATGTTGGTTGTGATCGACATATTTTCTCTTTATCCATGCTTCATGAGTGTCACCATATGGAAATTTCGTATTTTAGAAATACAAGATTCCTTTACCTTGAAATAATGGGTTATTTTCTTTGGGTGCGAGACATTAGTGTATTTTTACCATTTGACCTTTTAAATTATGATAATTTTTTGTAGGAAGTTCTCTTCAGTCCAGTTTAGTTGGTATATATCTATTAAGGGGGTGAGTCTAACATTTGTTTGACTAATGTGGATATCTTGCCTCTCCCCATCTCTATTTTTCGTTTTACTCTCATATCATTAATGTCCCTTTTCTTCTTATCTGCAGCAAGCATGTCATTTTTGGAAGAGTTGTTGAGGGAGTAGATGTAGTGAATAAAATTGAGTGGTGTTGGGATTTTCCTCTTCCCTCTCTCTAGACCCAGGCCTAGCCCCTTTTGGTCAGCACAAAAAAAATGAAGATATCATCCCGATAGAGTAGAGACTAGACGGAAACACCTACGACAAAGATGCCATCTCACCTAAGATATCTCAGTTTTATGGATAAATTCCAAAACAAAGTTTCCGCAGTTTGTGAGGGAGGGTGTTTGAGTTCCTTGGCTCTGCACCAAGGTTTCCAAGGAAGACCGAGAAGGTTGCTTGGTGGGTTTCAATTATATATCAACACTAAAGTCTGATTGACCCTTATCTATGTAATTCACGTAAATAGGCAGTGAGAGACAACATAGGTATATTCATTACTATAACACGACACTCATACATTTATTCATTTGCAACACAATAATCAATCAACCATTGAACACAACATTTATGCATTTAACTAAGCTACTCAATATTCACACATATAGATAGCATATAATGTGGAAACCCATCTGGGAAAAAACCACAAGGTGCTCTTTATCTGGCATTGGCATGAGGAAATAGATGCACATTTTTGTCTACACAAAAAGTTGCAGACTCTGTTCAAGATATTCTCTTATATGTTTAAAGACTTTCCCTCCCACTCATTCTCTTTGATCTTCTCTCTCTTTCTCCATCTACTCTAATCCTAGTAGCGATATGCACACATCCTAGATCGACCCGAGCTTCCCTACCTATATGTGCACTCAACTATCCAAAGTCATTAACCAAAAACTATCTATCTCTAGGTCAAGCGTCTTTTCCAAGACTCTAGAGACTTACTCAAAACTGTTGTATCAGCTAATCAACTCAAAACCATCTAACCCATTTAAATCTTGGGTTCCTTCTTTTATATCCCTATTACAGACTCGATACAACTCCCATACTTTCTTGTATAGACTCAATACTGACCTGAGACAGACTCAGCTTCAGTCGCTATTCCAACCAACTTACTATCTTCATCCAAGAGGTTGCCTTTCTTATTCTAGCAATGCATACCAAAAAGGCGCTATCGGTCTAACTTACAAATATTCCTTTATGTGTGTGGTTTATGCTGGCTCCAACCGAGCTCGTACCCACGATCGCTAAGGAATGTCGCTTTCTCAGTGTTATTCTTTATCGTCAGTTTCTTTCTATTACGCTTCTTCACATACCTACTTCTATGAATATTCTGCCATGCCATCTCATACCTTTCTCTGCCCTTTTTTTGTAGCTTACTAAACGACCACAACTTCCTCATCCCATGCCTTCTCTTTGTCTTCATCTTCACTTTCCTTCTTCTGTCGCAACATTCTTCCCTTTCCTTTTATGCTGCTTCCTCTGTAGTAACTCCTTCCTCTTCTCCTTTACACTCTTCTTTCCTACTTAGGCAGAATTCTACATGAATTCTTCCCTTCTGTCCTAAGGCCCAATAGGCCCCCAACACTCACCCATGGCTCGTCCCAAGCCACGTGAGCTAGTGCTCCATAAACTGACTTGCGCCGATTTTGGTCTGAAAATCCTCCACAATTTTCCAGCAGATTATTTGTTTCTGCGTGCACTTCCTCCTCTGTTTTCTACATGTCCTCCACCAGGTCGGAACTGACGTGTTTCAGCATGTCACTTTCTACTGAAGCTACTACCTCGTGCACCTTCTGATGCACAGGTTGAATTATCCCCGTGACTCTTTATGCTTCTTCTTGCAATTCCTCTACCTTTTATTTCAATTGTTGCTGATGTGTGTGCAACACAGTGGTTTGTTGATGCAATATGTACAATTCTGTTGTCTTGACCTTTTTCTGGTCCAAAGGCATTTGCTTCATATCATTTCGCATCTGCATGATATTTTCTTCCACCGTAGTGAGCTCATTTGCAATCTTCTGTGATTTTGCATCATCCAGTAGAGCTCCCCAAGTCTGGGAGACTTGGTCTACATTGTTATAACATGTCTTCTCTGCTTTCACTATCCTTTTTGCATCCCAAGTTCTTGCGTCATGTTTACTTTCCATCACTTCGGGTGGTGTGCTAGGAATCATTTTCTCCTCTAATTTTGTTACTTTCTTCTTAAAGTCAGCTGCTATCTTTCCTATCGTGAGGACCTTGTCTTTGGATGACATATCATGGGATATTTAAGCATCATCCAAATTCGAACAAACAATATTAATAAAATGTGTGAGATTCTGCTTACTTTCTTCTTCTTTCCTAGCTTTTTGTGCTGTCTTTTTCACTTTGGCCTTGAGCTTGCTAATAGTCTTTGTTGAATGTTTCACCTTCTTTTAAGGGTATTTCCTTGTATTTAAATCTTTGTAGTTGTTGCTTTCTGTAAAGCATGCACATCTTTCAATTGTATTTTTAAAAAATTTAAGACAATCGGGCCAGTAGTGCTTCCCACCTCATTGGGGTCCAATTTTTCTAACTCTAGCACTTCCCTCCTTAGTTGTACTTTGTTGGGGTATCCTTCTCTGGGTGCTAGGGTTTCTTGTGCTTCCATCGAGCCAAGTGCATCCTGCGATGGTGGTACCTGTGGCATGCGCTCTATTGCAAGTTTGACTGTGTCGATGTTCTCCCTAGATCATTCAACCTATCTGTGATAGTAGTAGTGAATTGATTATGTTGTCGTCCAAGGTCGTCGAACCATGTCTGTGCAGCTTTTTGTAGGGATTCTTTTAAAGATATGACTTCATCATGATCCATACGAGTAGTATGGGTGTATTTGTTAGCTTTTTGTTTCTTACGCGGAGGATCTCTTTGTAATTCTTCGGTCTACGGATCCTTCTGTGGGTTCTCTAACAGGGGCTCATTCTGAGGTTGATTGGGATGAGCTTGGCATTGTATTAATGCATCTGTTTCTTGGGTATTTTTTTCTATGATGGTTGGTGATCCTTCGCGTTTCCATTATTCTGGCCAATCACTAATAATGATCTCTAGATCTTCCACCGTGATCATATATTGTGTTGGAAACCATTGTCCTCAGGGGTCTTCATGTGGTTGGATGTATACATAGTGGGACACTAATTGAAAAATGACATTATGTTGAAATATGAAGATGGTAGTTCCACTAAGCCTCACCTGTTGTTTCCCCAAGTTCCTCAAAGAATTCAGTGTTTCTACTCAGTTGTTGGTATTTGTCAGGAGATAACCAAATGTTCTGGTATCTTGCTCCTCTACATGGGACAGGTAATTCTACCCCTTGATAATCTATAGGATTGGACCACACTGTAAATAAGATCAGAATTATCAACCAAGCATAATGGAAAGGAGTACCTTCTTCCTGTGCTGAAGCAACATCCTGGAGAATTTCACTAAGAAATAATTGGGATAGATTGATTTGCACTCCTTCTGCACAAAGTGCAACTAGAATTACTATTCCTGCAGTACATTGCTTTGGTCTTGAGACACGTAACAGTTTATGTGTCAATATCATGGATGCCATATGAGTAGCAGGGTCCTTGATGGATGCTATTAGAAACTCTTCTCTAGAGCTAACCAGGCCATACTTTTCCTGGATCTATTCAATCTTATCTGGGTTTTTTCCTTCCTCAAAGGTCTCTACAGGGTTCCACCCAGCTCTCGGAAGTCTTGTGATCACTGAAATGAGATCAACATCAATCTAGTGTGGATTTTATAGCCAAAGGAAGCATGCATGGAATATTACCAGCAATTGTTTTACATAAGTATCCACCTCTCTAGTCCGGCTAAAGTGCAGCATGAAGATAAGTGATAGTATCCCCGACTGCTCTAGTTCACGTGCCCATTGCACTAGGACAAAAAACTTGGGAAATTACGGTGAATCTCAGACCAACTTCATATAATTCTTCCTGTCCAATTCGTTGATTCCACTGGTGTCTGAATCTTGAATGGACAGGTTTACTAGTTGAGGCATGATATTTTGCAATACATTCATATATTTCAATTTCTTGGGTGCTACCAATGTAACATGGCCCTTAGCAGGGATAGTAACTAGTGGCGCATATGTCCTTCTCGGTGAGGTGTAATGCGACAACAAATTCCTAGTTTTAAATTCCTCTTGTTCCCAACAACAGATCCATTTGTTGGGATTTTCCTCTTCCATATCCATGGACCCAGGTTTAGCCCCTTTTGGTCAGCACAACAAATACCAAGATATCATCTCGACAGAGCATAGCCTAGCCGACAGCACATGTGACACATATGTCATCTCACCTGACATATCTCAGTTTTATGGGTAACTTCCATAACCACATTTCTATAGTTTGTGTGGGAGGGCATTTTAGTTCCTTGGCTCTGCACCAAGGTTTCTAATGAAGACCGGGAAGGTGGGTTGGCGGTTTGCACTTATAAATCAACACTAAAGTATTATTCACCCTTATCTATGCAATTCACGTAAATAGACAATGACAAACAACATAGGTATATTCCGTACTATAACACGTCATTCATACATTTATTCATTTGCAACACAATAATCAATTAATCATTGAACACAACATTTATGCATTTAACTAAGATACTCAACATTCACACATATACACAACATATAATGTGGAAACCCATCTAGGAAAAAACCAGAAGGTGCTCTTCATTTGGCATTGGCATGAGGAAATATATGCATCTTTTTGTCTACACAAAATGTTGCAGTCTCTGTTCAATATATTCTCTTCTATCTTTAGATACTTTCCCTCCATCTCATGCTCTCTGCTCTTCGTTCTTTCTCCCTCTACTCTACTCCTACTAGAAATCCGCACAAAGTCTTGATCAACCCGACCTTCTATACTTGTATGCGCACTCAACTGCAGAACCACTACTCTGAAGCACTAAGCTATCTAGAGTCATTAACCAAAAACTATCTAATATCTATCTCTAGCTCAAGTGTCTTTTCCAAGAGTCTAGAGACTTACTCAAAATTGTTGTATCAACTAATCAGCTCAAAACCATATAACCCATTTATAGCTTGGTTTCCTTCTTTTATATCCCTATTACAGACTTGATACCACTGCCATACTTTCTTGTACAGACTCAATACTGACTCGGTACAGAATCAGCTTCAGTCGCTATCCCAATCAACTTACTATCTTCATCCAACAATATACCTTTCCTATTCTAGAAATACATACCAAAAAGGAACTATAAGCATGACATACAAATATTCCTTTATGTGTGTGGTTTCCACTAGCTCCAATCGAGCTCGTACCCATGATCGCTAAGGAATGTCACTTTCTCATCCTTATCCCTTACTGTGATTTTCCTGCTGTTATGCTTCTTCAAACTCCTACTTCTATGAATATTCTATCATTTCATCTCGTATCTTGCTCTACCCTTCTGTCATAGCTTACTAAACTGGTGCAAATTCCTCATCCCACACCTTCTCTTTATCTTCTTCTTCACTTTCCTTCTTCTATCGCAACATTCTTCCCTTTCCTTTTATGTTGCTTCCTCTATCGTAGCTCCTTCCTCTTCTCTTTTACATTCTTCTTCCCTACTTAGGAAGAATTCTACATGAATTCTTCACTTCTGTCCCAAGGCCCAACAAGTGGTTATCAACTGCAAATCGATGAAGACCTATTGTTCCATTTAAGATTTCTAATTGTGGTGAAATATTTCCAGGAAAAGATAACAGTATAGTTGAAGTTGATGAAGGTACTTTTATCTTTTAGGTTGTAATCATCATGCTATGCCATTGTTGAATATTTAATTGACCATAAATGTTATAATTATTTGACTAATATCTTGAATTTAATTTGTAGAAATGGTTTTCTTTTATTCCTTTCAGATATGAAAATTTGGATTTATCTGCAAATAAAAATAAAGAAAAGAAACATAATGCTACAAAAGAAGCAGTGTCAAATGATGATAGTAGAAAAATGCATAAAAGGAAAAAGAATAGGAAGGTGCATAAGGACCAACGAAAGAGCAGGAGATGTCATTATTATTCTGATTCAAGTACCTCATCAAACACCGATTCTGATTCAGACACTTATGATAGTGAGTCTGACTCAGACTCTTCCTCATCATATGAGGCTAGCACTTCAAGTGAATATGATAGGGTGATAAGAAAGAAGAAAGCATCAAGAAGAAACAAGCATAGACATACAAAGTGACGGAGGGACAAGCGGAGAGGGAAAAGACATGGTCGAAAAGTGAAGAGATTAAGATGAAAGTCCAAGTGGTATGGATTCTTTATTCATTGACCTAGGAATATGAAATGCACTATCATGTCTTATATACATAATTCATTTTTATAATAGTGTTTGAAGAGTGTTTTTTTGAATTGCAGGAGCTCAGATAGTGACTATAGCAGTGGTAGTGATAGTGAGAGTGAGATCGAAAGTGAGAGTTATAATGAAAGTGGTAGTGATAGTGATGTTGGTAAGAAAAGTGTGAAATCAAAGACACACTCCTATGCAATTAAGAAGCCTCAAATTTCTGGTAAGTGGTAGTTCATTACTCACTCAATCTTTAGCTTGCCACCTATCATCAATCATTTTGTAGAACTGATAGAAATGACGATGCTGGGTTTGATAATGTTGTTTTGATGGAATACAATGGTCAGAATTTAATCGAACTTGTATTATCCAAAAAAATTTAAGGTATTAGATGTAAAATTTGCAAAAATTAAAATTAAAACTTTAATGGGCACCATTAAAAATGGTGGTACCTCTTGGAAAACTCTTTCTTTTGTGAGGTCACTTTGCATATGGTTCCACAGACCATAAATCGATTTTTTTTTCTAGCTTCTAACACTGGTGCAACAAGATTAATGGCACTTTTATATCATAGTAGACGATTTGTGAAAGGTTTAATTGCACAACTCTTAAATCTCAGTTTAACTTTTGCTGAAATTTTAAGTAAAAAGGTGGTTTTATTATCTCTCAAATTTAGAATTTACTCTAGGTCCTGGAAGGGGTTTTAATTGCATATCATGAATTTGGAATCATTGTGCTAAATATGTTCATGTTAATTGATTTTGAAAATATTTTACTAACGACCTCTTATATGGAAAATCATCTGACTACAGTTTTTTTTTCATTCCAACAAAACTAATTGCATTACCAATGAAAGAAACTTTAGACAAGTAAGGCATTGAGGAAGAGAAATAAATTGTGGTTAAATATATTTTGGAAGAAGGAGCATTAGTGAAAGAGAATGAGGAAAAAATCAAAAAGATATATGTTGTTGAATTTAAGGCACACAGGAGTCCAAATTCTCAATCTCCTCAGAGTGATGTCCCTAGCAGTTCTAGGTCATTCTTCCTTTCCACTTTTATTGAAATGATCTGTAATTGTCATGGAAGTGTTATTAAGGTCTATCATTTTGTTTATGATATTATCTTGGAATTATTTAGTATATATTTATATATCCTAACCATTTTTCCTTGTGGATACTCATTATCTTGATGGAAGAAGGAACTTTGTTCATCCCATGGTGGATAGGATCCATGTGAAGCACAAACTATTGGGTTGATCATCCTATTTTGATTCTAGTTATTTCTACAATTATAAATGTCTCTAGGATGATCATGCTTATCTAATATATCCTTGGAATCCACACTAATATAATTGTTGTTGATAGGTCTCATATAGTGGCACACTTACGATTTCTAGGGAATAGTGATTTTCGCAATCCCATTAAGACAATTTCTTGAGTTTTGTTCAAAATTCCTAGAAAAGGTTTATGGGTGTCATAACCTGCTTGATAATATATTGTGAAGTTATATAATATATCATCATTTTTTAACCATTAGATACTCAAAGTTGTGTATTGATCCTTTTTACCATTATAGAGGACTCTGTAAGTTAAATTCCCAAATTCTTAAAGGGTGCTAGCTCAATGGAAGAGTGTCTTCCTTACAAGCAGGAGGTTGGTGGTTCAATTCCTCCATTCCCTAATGATATTATAATATCAGTAAAAAAAATAAATTACTAACCAAAAAATAAGAGATAAGTGACCAAAGAATGAGAGATAAGTTACCATACAAAATGACCAAAATTCGTATATAAAATTACTTAAAACAACTAAATTAGTGGCCAAAAAATGAGAGATGTGAAACTAGGCATTAAAGAGGATGCAACATGTGGTTCTAATTATGAATCCAAACATGGCGTTGATATGGTAGCAAAATAAGACGTGAAACTAGGTATTAAAAATGATGCAACACGTGGCACTAATGATGAAGCCAAACATGGTGTTGATATGGCAGTAAAATAAGGCGTTACTTTGGATGCAAAAAATGGCACTACATGGGAAGCAAAATATGGTTCAACAATAGAATAAATATTTGGTGTCATTTTGGTAGCAAAACATGATGCAAAAAATGAAGCAAAAATTGGTGCAAATTTGGAACCAAAAATTGGCAAATATTTTCAAGTAAAACATGGTGCAAAATGGGATCCTAAACTGGTAGCAAAAATGGATGTAATATTGGATGATACTTTGGATGCTAACATGTTTCTATTAAGGATTCAAATATGGTGCTAATGGGGATGTCATTTAAGAAGAAAAAGCATACACTCGTTATTAAGCAAAATATGGTGTTATTTAGGAAACAAACCTCGACGTTGTTTAGGAAACAAAGTTGGACGCTATTCTGGAAGCAAAAAAATAGACGTTATTTTGGACGTCATAAATGATGCTATCTAGGAAGCAGAAAAGACTTTTTTTGAGACTCTTTAATTTTTTTCCATGACGCATCCCATTTAGCGTCTAGTTTGACCACTCAATGTAAAAAAAAAATTACACTAAAAGGGATGCTAAATGGATGCTAATTCCAGGATTTGTTGTATATATAGTATATTTACAATATTACATACATGTAATACTAATAACTATTACATATAATAAAATACATATTATAGTATATACAAACATAAAAGCATTCATATATATAATAATGCATCTATTCTTATATATAATTTTAACAACTATATATATCACACACATCATATTATACATATTTATGTTGATGCCATATCTATATAATATTATCTTACACTACAATACTACTTATACACAAAATAAAATAAATAATATTAAGAGAATATGAGTCATTAAAGACAAGTGGCTCATTTCCTCCAAAAATAGACTAGGAGTTCATCTCCATAAGTAAAATAAATCAAATAAATGAGAATATGAACCATTAGAGACAAATGGCTCATTTTCTCCACTCAATAAATAAATTAGTAAGATATCTAGGATAATAACAATGTTACCACTAACCCCAAAATAAATAAGTTAAATAATAGAATACAAAAATATCCCATATCTATGCTTACCGCCAAGTGCCAATTCCACCACTAACTAATTAGATAAGTTAGGACAGTAATAATTAATAAATAGTTTAAAAACGGTATGCATGCATAAATAAAATAAAGATGAAAATTGGAAACACCATTTAGACAAGTGTCTCGTTCCTAAAATAGCCAAAAGTTAGTCATCCATGTAACCACCACCATCCAAGTGGCATAAGGCTATAAAAGCATACCATCCATAGAGACTACAAAATACATATAGGGTATAAATGTCACTTAATAAATCATATTAATATTTAATAGTAATAGAACTATATCATCTTAATAACTTAGTATTAAAATAATATTGGTAATGGTAAATATACATAATATTATAATGCCAATTATTTATTTAATTAATAATCATAGTGTACCAGTAAATAAGTAATACTACAAGACACACTTCAATATTAACAATTCAATGAGAAATTAAAGAGGAAATGCATGGGCATCAAACCATCAAGTCAAACTCAATTATTAGATATGGACCACATAGTACTTACCAATCAATATATTTAACAACAAATATGCAATATTAATTAATTTTAAGGCATGCAATGAACTAATATTTGAAGTGAGGTTTCTTATTCTTATATTAACATAAGGGAGGTTAAATTCATTTCACCAAGCACATTTATAAACTCCAAAGGATGTTAACTCTGTAGAAGGTCCAACAACCACAGTGTTGGAACCTCGCTCTTATACTACATGTAATGTCCCCTAGGGTTATCAATGGGTCCGAGGTACATATAATTAGCAATATAAGGATAATTAGATAATTTTAGCACAATGGATTAGTTAAACAAATATTAAAATCCATTTTTCAATATTTGTTTCACGACAAAGTCCCTTTAATTACAATAAATTAAAATAAATTCAATAATTATTCAAACGTATGATCTAAGGGCTAGGAAAGATTACTAACACCTTCTAGAAACATCACATATCTATTCCAATCCAATTCAGACATAAATTCCACCTCTAAAGGCCATTTACTCTTAATCATAATTAACTAGTAATTAGTGTTCTAATTATGATACTTAACGACAAATAGTACATAATTGATGGTACTTATTATAATTTCATATTTTTATCACTTAACCATGGTTTATAAATTCCAATGGCTAATTAACACCTAATAACATGTAAATAAGGGATAATTACCATTTTCCAAATAATTAAATATAGTAATTATGAAAACGATTCCATAAGAACTAGTTAACTAGTTGTTCAATACTAGCAACTAGTCTTCAACAAATTCTACACCCAAAGATGCCAATGAACCAAAAAGTGAACCCAAATCCATTATACACATATTTAAGCATGCATGTGTAACAAAATAAATTACTTTTGCAGATCTAGTCTGAGTACAGAAGGAAAGGATATTTCAAGTTCAATCAATATAACTAGTTAACAAACACTGGCAAAGTTCAATCAAACCAATCATACCAAGTTCCAAGCCACACAGAGGTGAAGGTGTAGATCTGGAAAATAGAATTCTATTGCAAAATTAAAGCACCAATAACAGATCATATGGTTCTACATTCATATTTTACCAAAAACATAGCTTCAAATACAAAAACTATTTGTCAATTTCACTACAATGTACCTAGTTTCCAATTGAACTTTCCAAGTGCCAAATAAAGAGAAATATATGACTATTGTATATAATGGAAATAATATCATGGATCACTTACATTCATATGGTTGTAGCTTTCCACCCATATACAGTCCATTACAAAATCCACAAAACAAGTTAATTCTACTCATCTGTTGACTAGTAATTATAGGAATCACTAGAATAATTAAATCCACAACTCATAGAATAATTAAAATTAAATTCCAAATCTAAATAAAATTGTTTATTAGTCATAACAGAGGTATAAATCATTCTAAATATTTTTAAAACACTTCATATGCAATTTCACAAATCTACTCAAAACAATTCCATTGAAGGAGATAGAAATTGGAAATTGATCTAGAATTTCAGTACACATTTCCCCAACAATACCAAGAATATTTATCCTTGTATTCTAAAAAAAAATTAAATATTATTTATAAGACATAAGCATAAAGTAACACTCAATAATTTTTACAAACACTTCATGTGATCATTCTCCAAACTATGTCAAATAGTCTGATCGAAGAACTAGTTTTCGAATAAAAGGTAGAAGCATCAAAGAAGAGTGTATTAAACCATTATGAGGATACGATACCATAAAAATAAACAATATATAATGAACAGGGGCATAAATATAAGTTCTGTAGGATATATACCAAATAATTATTTTCTCAAACAATTAGTGCACAAAATCCCAAAAACTAGTTTCCAATTCCTTCTTAAAATTTACTTACATAAATAGATTCAATTCTATGAGAAATTTAATCCACAAATAACTCATAAATTTCATGTGAATCCATAAATCAATCATATCAGAGCCAATTAAATTAAATATACGTGAGATAAATCACTTATCTTATCAGTCCGCAAATCGCATCATTCAGACCACATTCTACCCAGCCTTTGACACTGCTAAGTGAGATCTCACTTTGGAAATCCACCCCCGAGCTAAGGCCATAGATCCACAATATAGGTGAACTAAAGAATAACTCAATATTAGCTTGAGAATACAAATATCTATTCCTCACCACATACTTTCTCTTCCACCTCACTTCTAGGTGAAATGGTAATCCAAACACCCTAGGCCATCATGTTATTTCCATTCACCACCAATATTTATGTGCAGGTCTAGGACAGAGCCAAGTAGTGGAAACAGAGGAACTACACAAGAGTTTTTAGGGATTACCGCAAACACCATATAATATCACAATGCTTCCAGTACAAATTTCATTAACATACAAAGTACTCATGGTTTCCCAAGCTCTCACCATCAAAGGTATGAACAACTATAATCAACAATCATCCAAAATAACCATGGAAAACAACCCCAAACCAAGGATATCAAACATTGTTATATTTTTATCATTTAATCAATATTATCTAGGATCTTATATGAGAGAATAACATGCACAAAAATTTTCATAGGAGACAAGAGACACAAAGAGTTCTCCTTGGGGAAACCATAAAGGAGAAAACCCCACAAATTCCTCATAGATAGAATGAGAACCAATAGAAAAAGTAAAACCCAAAAACACAAAGATGATCTCCAACAACTGATCTCTCTCTCACTTGTGCGAGCTCCTCCTCTCTCACTCATGTTCTATGGTTGGGTGTGTGTGTTTATCAAATAGAGAGTCTCACTCTCTATTTATACCTATTTTCCACTTGAGTTTTACTCATGATAGGGATGACTTCTCTAGGAGAGTCTAATAAACCTAATACCACTTAATTGTGGGGACTAGTCCCTCGACTTAGAATCAGAGGGTTACTCTCAACTCAATTGTGGGGACTATTTCCCCGACTTACAATGGAGGGTTAACCTAAATGACTTTACATGACTTTGTTATATTAATGAATCTCCCAATCGGAGGAACATCGGGGTACAATGAATTACAATATAAAATATACAAGTGAATACATTCCGAAGTTACAAATACATCAACACTCCCTCTTAACTAGGAATTTTTTCTCTTGACACGATTCATCAACACAATTCTTCGTCACCGGATCATCATCAAGACTAGATCACCATCAAAGTTGGGTCATCATCATCACTGAATCATCATCAAAGCTGGATCATCATCATCACTGCTCCCGCTGTCTCGAGCAAATGGTGTTATCTCTCAATTCTACTCGTCATAGCAAGTTCTACAAATCCAACACTTTTTCATGTTGGTTGTAGGCCTAGCCTCCATGTAGGTATTAATATTCTTCAGCACTTATATCTAACCATGGGAGGCCCATCCTGCCACCATGTTAGAAAGGCTCGCCCAACAATTATATCTAACCATGGGAGGCCCAGCCTGCCACCATGTCAGAAAGGCCCATCACTCACATCTTACCATGGCAGGCCTATCCTGCCACCATGTCAGAAAGGCTCATCCCTCACTTATATCTGACCATGGGAGGCCCAACCTTCCACCATGTCAGAAAGGCCCAACACCCACATCTGACAATGGGAGGCCCATCCTACCACCATGTCAGAAAATCCTAGCACTTACATCCAACCATGGGAGGCCCAGCATGCCACCATGTCAGAAAGGCCCAACACTTACATTCGACCATGGGAGGCCCAGCCTTCCACCATGTTGAAAAGGCTCAACACTTATATCTGACCATGGGAGGCCCAACCTGCCACCATGTCAGAAAGGCTCAGCACTTATATCTAACCATGGGAGGCCCATACTGCCACTATTTTAGAAAGTCTCTGCACTTAAATCTAACCATGGGAGGAACACATCCCTCAACCATGTCATAATGGCTCTGTACTTACATCTGAACATGGGAGGAACACATCCCACAACCATGTCAGAATGGATCTACACTTACATCTGACCATGGGAGGAACACATCCCACAACCATGTCATAAGAGCTCTACACTTACATATGACCATGGGAGGAACACATCCCGCAACCATGTCAGAAGGGTTGTACACTGACATGTGACCATGGGAGGCCCCACCCACCACCATGTCAGAAGGGCTCTACACTTACATCTGACCATGGGAGGAACACATCTCACAACCATGTCATAAGGTCTCTGCACTTACATCTGACCATGGGAGGCCCCACCTACCACCATGTAAGAAAGTCTCACTAAATCATCGCTTCCCCTTGGAAGGAACCTCAATCTGGAGAACACCAAGCTTCTCCCTGAAGTACTCAAACTTCACTTTGACCATTTCTAGCATAGAATCACATCAGGGTTGATTACTTCCAAGGATAACCTACAATCTTTTCCAGGACTAATTAGATCCAAGGACAACCTACAGGACCATTTACATCTGAGAAACCTACGAGCTTCACCATGATTTTATGCTCAGACAACCTGTTCACTGACTATGCTAGAACTCCCTCTTTCGAAAGTTCTCCATCTGGATCACAAACTGGAGCTTCACTGCTCCTCTCTCCCAAGTAGCTGAGTAAGTGGCAACATATTTTTCCTCGGATGTACTCAGCGCAATGCAGGACTCCTTCTTGCTAAAACAAGAGATCACACCTGATCCCATACTAAAGCAGCACCATGAAGTGCTCCTCCTATCAATGGAACTGCCCAATTTGAATCCACATAACCCTCTAGGTTAATCTTGTGATTCACTTCATACTTGAGCCCATATTCAATTGTACCATTTAGGTACCTCACTGCATGCTTTGCAACCATCAGGTGAACATGTCTCGGATCCATCAGGAACTGGCTCAATGTGTTCACATCAAAGCAAATATCTGGTCTCGTATTCGTTAGGTACATCAAGGACCCAATCATTTGACGATAAATTATGGAATCAACCGACTCTGATGAAGCATCACTCAATAGATTCATGTTCAATGCCATAGGTGTGCTTATGGCCTTGCAGTACATCATCCTTGACCTCTTCAGAATATCTACTGCATACTTCCCTTATCCCAGAGAGATTCCATTCGCATTCCTCCACACCTCCATTCCTAGAAAGTAGTGCATCATATCCAAGTCCTTTAATGAGTTCCTCTTTTTTTTTAAGAAAAAGTCATCAACATATAACAGGAGCATCACTGGCCTTCCGCCTTCAATCTTGAAGTAAAGGTTGGAATCCACTTTACTCTTAGTAGAGCGTAGAGTCATCAGTAAGTTTTCCATCCTGTCATACCATATCGAACCTCAGGATCTTCTGTAGTCACTCCCTCTGAAGTGGAGCATCATTCTCCCTTTTCCTTTTGTAGTCTATGTATTGAAACATTCTGTACTGGAGTGATAAGTAGGTTCCTCTGCTACTAATATTTTATGTATCCATCTAGGGTCACTGGATACCAAAATCCTCTATCTTGAACCTTTTCAAAAGTTCTTCTCACACTCATCTGTGAGCTTGTCATCCTCTATAGGATTTCATATTCAACCTTGTATCAAAGGTTAATATCTTCATCACTCTAAGCGATCTTCAAGCTCCTCATGAATGTGTTATCCCATGGGTGACTTCTGAGCTTGTACAAATCCTTCTTTAATTTGTACACATGAGTCTTCTTGTCATGTGTCTTAACTTCCAGTGGCTACAAATGTCTCTTCGTAGTCTATGCCTTCTTTCTGTGAGAGGCATTGTGCTACGAATATTTCCTTGCATCCCACAATGTTGTTTTCTACTGCATGTTGGATCCATATGGAATATACTACGGACTTCCCTTCAGGTCTTCAAAATCACATTCTAGTCATCAGTCTTCATTTTGGATTATTAGAGTGAATCTTGAATTGTCGCCACTTGTTCTTCGGAACAAGTCTCATCCTTGTTTTCTTGTAGGCGATTGTACGTAATATTTCCTACAAGTCAAATTCACTAGTTGTATGGTTAGGAACATTTCATAATGCATATTTATAATGGAAAATTCTTATGCATAAAGATATAAGGGTGCAACTATTTATCCAATACAACATTCATCCATATCTCATGGAAACTTTCTAGATGGCTTCCATCTCTACCATGACATCATTGAGATTGTGCACTAATCCAGTATGTCCGCAAAGAGGTTTCATTCTAGATAAGTATAAATGGAGAGTTGTATAGAACCATGAGATACTTACCCATCACATGCATATTAGTAGTATACTTTCATTAATGCAAACATTCTATCATGCATAATACATCAACTGAATATAAAAAAATGCATAACCAAACAATATCATGAAATGACAATTGAACACTTATCTTTATTTGTTTCGTGGGTAGACTCCTTTCAGCTTCAGCATCTTCTTCATTCATAACAACATCATTTCTTATCCAAATTCTAAGATGGATAAGAGGTTCTTCAAGAATTGAGTTCTTCATATTCCTCATCGCTTGAGGGATATTCTTTGAATCGTGAGCACTTGATCATCAGTTGCTCCCATCTTCTCTTCTCTTATTATGAGTCGATATTATTCTTGTGTGCACTCTTTCTAGAGTCTGCTGAAGGTAATCACTTCCTTCTGGTACACATTCCTTGAATGAATGAATCCCATGATCCTGGGAGGCCATTCAAGGTGGTTATCACAATTTTTTCATTCTCTACTTCTTCATCCACTGCTTCAAGTTGTTCTTTGATTTGAGAGACCCTTGTAAAGTATGACTGTATGGTCTCTGCATTCTGGATATTTACATTCTTCAACTGGTTTGTCAAAGTCATCTTCCAATTTATGTTCTTCCCTTAAAATATCTTGGTTAAGGAATCAAACATCTCTTTAGGTTTCTTTATGAAAGACACCTGTGGTATAAGGTGATCCTTGATAGAATCAGCAATAATCCTCTTGGCCTTAACCAAGTTCTTCTTGTGTAATGCCTTAGCCTCATCTCCCTATGGAACTGGAACCTCTCCACTTATGTAGGTGTCCAATTCATTTTATTCAAGAACTAGTGAAATCCTATACTTCCATGCTCAGAATTTTTCAGCTTCACCAAGCTTGTCATAAAGCTGGTGTGATAGGTCATTTTGAAATGAGAACCTCAAATGTAAATAGCAAAATATTAGATCTTACTGATTTGAGGTGTCTTTCCTAGTTCCAGATCTAGATGATCTAGGGTTTGTCACAGAAACCCTGATTTTGAAAACTTGGAATCTTTCAGATCTGATTGGATAGAAAGATGTTCCTCCTAAAGGTGAGCTTAGCAACACACTCATTTTCTCAAAACTGTGATCAGAACTGCAAAATATCTGATGCCCTAGTTTTCTTCAATTTCTTCTATAGAATTTCCTAATATTGTTTCTGCAATATATCTTAAAGTACATCTCTTCTATGTCTGAAAATTCTCACTGAGGTATCCTCATCTATCCACTTTCCAACAACGTAGGTTTGAGCATGATTGGTTTCACCAATTGGGACTTATGAGAGTTTTCCAAAGGTGACTTATTTCAGCACTGTTCAGCGTAGTGAAATTATAAAGAATTCCATGTGTCACTGTTTCACCTTTGGGTTCTAAAAATTTTACCACATAAAGTACATTCTGTTCCCTATCTATAAAATCTTGCGAAATTTCATTTGGACCTTCATACCCCAAGATATAGCAATTTTTCCTAGGTGTCCTGTTTAGGGATGAATCCTGGGAGATGTTGGAACCTTGATTTGGAGGAATCATATCTCCTAGAATATAGAGAATCTGACGATGAAACATTTACACAGGGTACATCATGAATTTATCTTCGTCCTATAAATGTTTCAGCTCCTGATCCTTCTCCAATATCAAGATATAGCAAATGCACCAAAATGACTAGGTTTAGTCTTTTAAGGTTTTCTGGTCCGGGGTCAAATTAGGGTTTGAATTTCCCAAAGTTTTAACCAACCAAAAATTTCCATCTTGGTCTCTAAATTTCAATTTTGAGGAGGAGAGAATTCCTATGTTGGGATCACTTAAAAATTCCTCTTCTATGAAAATCCCTAATTTCCCGCAGTAGTGATAGGTCAAAAACTGAAAATGCTCGGAATCAAATTCTTCTTCAATAGAAAGATGTACCCTTCAATGGAGAGTTATCCTAGCCTCCGTGTCCTGATGATCTATGGAGAGAGACCCATAATGTAAGAAGCACTAGCTTCTATAGATGCATAGTGTCTTCTTCTCATGTTAGCTATGATACCATGTTAGATTTTTATCATTTAATCAATATGATCTAGGATCTTATCTGAGAGAATAACATGCACAACAATAATCACAAGAGACAAGAGACACAAAGAATTTTCCTTGAGGAAACCATAAAGGGGAAAACCCCACAACTTCCTCAGAGATAGAATTAGAACCAATATAAAAAGTAAAGCACAAAAACACAAAGATGATCTCTGACACCTGATCTCTCTCTCACTTGTGCGAGTTCCTCCTCTCTCACTCGTGCTACAATTGAGTGTGTGTGTTTATCAAATAGAGAGTCTTACTCTCTATATATACTTGTTTTCCACTTGAATTTTACTCTTACATGGCCAAATTCTCTAGGAGAGTCTAATAACCCTAATACTTAATTGTGGGGACTATTGCCCCGACTTACAATCGGAGGGTTATCCTTAACTCAATTATGGGGGCTATTGCCCCGACTTACAATAGAGGGTTAACCTTAATGACTTTACATGACTTTATTATATTAATGAATCTCCTGATCGGAGGAAAATCTAGGTACAATTAAATACAATATAAAATATACAAGTGAATACATTCCGAAGTTACAAATACATCAACACTCCCTCTTAACTAGGAAGGTATTATCTTGACACAATTCATCAGTGCAAGTCTTCATCACTAGATCATCATCAAGACTAGATCATCATCAAAGTTGGATGATCATCATAGCTGGACCATCATCATAACTGAATCATCATCAAAGCTGGACCATCATCATTACTTATCCCGCTGTCTCAAGAAAATGGTGCTATCTCTCAATTCTACTCGTCATAGGAAGTTCTGCAGATCCAGGCATTTTTCTTGTTGGTTGTAGTCCTAGACTCCATCTAGGTCTTCATCTTCTTCAATGCTTATATTAGACCATGGGAGGCCCATCCTACTACCATGTCAGAAAGGCCCACCTATCACTTATATCTGACCATGGGAGGCCCATCCTGCCACCATGTCAGAAAGGCCTAGCACTCACATCTGGCCATGGGAGGCCTAGCCTACCACCATGTCAGAAAATCTTGTACAACACTTATATCTGACCATGGGAGGCCCAGCCTTCCACCATTTCAGAAAGGCCTGGCACTCACATCTTATCATGGGAGGCCCAGCCTGCCACCATGTCAAAAAGGCCCAACACTTACATCCAACCATGGGAGGCCCAGCCTACCATCATGTTGGAAAGGCCCAGCACTTACATCCGACCATGGGAGACCTATCCTGCCACCATGTTGAAAAGGATCAGCACTTATATCTGACCATGGGAGGCCTAGCCTGCCACAATGTTAGAAAGGCTTAGCACTTATATCCGACCATGGGTGTCCCAATGTGCCAATATGTCAGAAATTATCTACACTTAGATATGGCCATGGGAGGAACACATCCTACAACCATGTCAGAACGGCTCTACACTTACATATGACCATGAGAGGAACACATCCCTCAACCATTTCAGAAGGGATATGCACTTACATCTGACCATGGGAGGAACACATCCTGCAACCATGTCAGAAGGGATCTACACTTACATCTGACCATGGGAGGCCCCGCCTACAACCATGTCAGAAGGGATCTGCACTTACATATTACCATGGGAGGAACACATCCCGCAACCATGTCAGAAGGGATTTGAACTTACATATGACCATGGGAGTCCCTACCTACCACCATGTCAGAAAGGCTTATGGACTCATCACTTCCCCTTGGAAGGAACCTCGATCTAGAGAACACCAAGCTTCTCCATGAAGTACTCAAACTTCACTCTGACCATTTATAGCATAGAATCACATCAGGGATAATTATGTCCAAGGATAACTTGTAAGCTTCGCCAGGACTAATTACATCCGAGGACAACCTACATGACCGATTACGTCTGAGAAACCTACGAGATTCACCAGGATTTTATGCTCAAAAAACCTGTCTCACCGACTGTGCTAGAACTCCTTCTTTTGAGAGATATCGATCTGGATTACAAACTAGAGCTTCACTGCTCCTCTCTCCCAAGTAGCCGAGAAAGTGGAAACATATTTTTCCTGAGATTGACTCAATGCCATGCATGACTCCCTACTGCTAAAACAACAGATCACACCTGATCCCATACTAAAGCAGCACCCCGAAGTGATCTTCCTATCAATGGAACTACCCAATCCGAATCCACATAACCCTCCAGGTAAATATTTTGATTTACTTCATACTTGATCCCATAGTCAACTGTACCCTTTAGGTACCTCACTGCATGCTTTGCAACCATCAGGTGAACATGTATCGGATCCGTTAAGAATTGGATCAATGTGTTCACAACAAAGCAAATATATGGTATTTTATTTGTTAGGTACATCAAGGACCCAATCATATGATGATACAGCGTGGCATCAACCGAATCTGATGAAGCATCACCCAATAGATTCATGTTCGATTCCATAGGTGTGGTCATGGCCTTCCAGTCCATCATCTCGGACCTCTTTAGGATCTCTACTGCATACTTCCCTTCTCCCAAAGAGATTTCATCTGCATTCTTCCACACCTCCATGCCTAGAAAGTAGTGCATGATATCCAAGTCCTCCATCTCAAACTCAACAACAAGTCTCCTTCTTGCAACTTTAATGAGTTCCTCTCTTCTGTCAGGAACAAGTCATCGACATATAATAGAAGCATCACTGGTATTACGCCTTCAACCTTGAAGTAAAGGTTGGAATCTGCTTTACTCTCAGTCAAGCCTATAGTCATCAGTAAGCTGTCCATCCTGTCATACCATGTGGAACATCGGGATCTTCTGCAGTCACTCCCTCTGAAGTGGAGCGTCACTCTCCCTCTTCCTTTCGTACTCTATGTATTGAAACATTTGGTACTAGAGTGACAAGTAAATTCCTCTACTACTAATATTCTATGTATCCATCTAGGGTCATTGGATACCAAGATCCTCTATCTTGAACCTTTTCAAAATTTATTCTCCCACCCATCTGTGATCTTGTCATCCTCTATAGGCTTTCATCTTCAACCTTGTAGCAAAGGTTAATATATTCATCACTCTAAGTGGTCTTCAAGCTCCTCATGTATGTTTTATCCCATGTGTACCTTCTAGGCTCGTACAAGGCCTTCTTTCATTTGCACACATGATTCTTCCTGTCATGTGTCTTAACTTATAGTGCCTGCAAATGTCTCTTCGTAGTATATGCCTTCTTTCTGTGAGAGGTCTCATGCTATGAATATTTCCTTGTATCCCACTATGTTGTTGTCTAGTGCATGTTGGATCCATATGTAAGATACTACAGAATTCCCTTCAAGTCTTCAACATCGCATTCTAGTCATTATTCTTCATTTCAGAATATTAGAGTGAATCTTGAATTGTCGTCACTTGTTCTTGGAAACAAGTCTCATCCTTGTTTTCTTGTAGGAGATTGTACGCGATCTTTCCTACAAGTCAAATGCACCATTTGTATGGTTATAAACATTTCATAATGCATATTTATAATGGAAAATTATTATGCATAAAGATATAACAATACATCTATTTTAGCCATTACAACATTCAACCATATCTCATGGAAAATTTCTAGATGCCTTCCATCTCTACCATGACATTGTTGGTCCTCATTTTGTCACCATTTTTGGTGAAATATTTTACATATTGAACACATGTTTTGTTACCTTTTGGTTTATTTTATACCATATACCATTCAGCAACATGTATGGTCATATTTTGAATTTATGCAAGCTTTGTTTTATTTGTATTATTTCATGATTTTCTTGTTTAAATTCGATAATCTGTAATGATATCCTAATGTATAAAACTGGCATTTCAGAATCATGGTCTTCAGTGAACCAATGAGAAGGTATTGAATCTATCCTAGATGTGTGCAAAGCATATCCAACACATTGTCCAACTCACCATTTGAACCATTGAATCAATTGCGCATTGCTTCCTGAGAGTTAAAGGCATGTAACGACCATAAACTGTTGTGACCACGCACCACCATGTTAGCATGACTCTCCTTTTGGAAGAGCGCATCGTATGATGCCTCTGTGTGACACCTTGATGGCAGCTCCGATTAAGATTGAGTTTGTATGCCACATCGCACACCAGAAAAGAACTAGATTTATGAAGACAGAGGAAAACATCAGTTGTTGGTTATCAATATAGTTACCTGTCATAATGACTGATTTATATTCATATAAGTCGACCACTGAAAGGGTCTACTTGCTCGCCCTTTTGTAAAACATTATATAGTTAGACGCTATTATGCGAGAGGGGATGATAGTCTCTTTTAGTTGGTATATGTAATAAACCAGTTAAAAAAATATCTGTAACATATCTTTCTTTATTTTAATGGAATTTCTGTGAACATTGTGTATGATATAGTCTTAAGCAGCATGGACTGGTTAATACTCATATTGTTGGGAGGGCCCCCCGTCAACTAGAGCCTTTTCTTTCCGCTTATTTTTCATTCTTCCTTTCCTGCAAGTAGTATAATTTTATTTCTAATTTGTTTCTATAACTTAGTTATTAAAATTATTTATGTTATTTACTTCTTCTAGCATAGACTTTGAGAGTATGTTGATAATGTAATTTCTTTCATAGGATAAGCAACCGGTTGCATATAGTCTAGTTTTCAAATTCCTTTTTCAAGCATTTTTAGTCTATTGCTTGGTTCATGTTAGTAGAGTAGATTGCTTTGAGTCAATTACAGTAAATGCAATTATGTCTTTTTCCATTCAGTCATGAATTCAGTTAAAGTTATATTACAGTTTGTTTAATGAATAGCTAATGATGCTTTTAATTCTGAATTGAATTTAAATTATTTTATACATTGAATTTAATTCTTACATAGGTCTCATTTCTGTCCTTTACACTTTGTTATCATATGCATGAGTCAGTTGTTCTCAACAAATCATTTATATTCACTGTTTTCTTGAAGTTTCAATATTTTCCTCAGAAAAACTGTCATTCAGACAGCCTGTTCTACCTCTCATACAAACCTTCATTTTAGTCCGCCATCTAGTCTTTCATTTAACCCTGCATGTTCTTAATATGTTTTGAGCTTGTCTCTTTAATTTTGTTATTCTGTTTTGATATTAGTATTTAGACAATGGCTATATTTCCTCTTAAGAACCTTAGATGAGATTGTTTAGACTACTTGTTAAACCTTATTCTTATTTCTCCTTTCTTTTCACCTTATGCTTAAGAATTATGTCATGTGTTTTGATCTATTGTATTTATTTGTAATTAAATATTTGATTTTTTTGTTCCTTTATATGTGAGGTTTAAGCTTAAATGCATTAATAGATTAAGTGTCTTATACATTGCTCATAGTAATATGATTTGTTCTCTCAATAATATTGTTATTAAAGGAATCTATAGGATAGAATTTAGATCATGTTTATAAGTTTTCTGCTTGTTCATAAATCATGTCCACCTTCTTGTAGTATTATTTCATCTTTTGCAAGTAAATCATCATGTTTACTATAGCTTGTAATTGGACGTTTCTTAGTCTACATACTTTCATTGAGATTAAGTTAGATTTGATTCCCTTTAGTTTCTTCACCTCATTTGAAAGTCACTTTGACACTTCTCCTACTCCTGTTCCAATCACAGTAAACCCTTACCCTCAAAATAATCAAGGAGAATGGAATTAGTGTCCATCTATTAGTTGCATGTATATTTTTTTTAAAACATAACTAGTTGTTGTAAATTATTCTTTGTAAATCCAGTTCCTAAAATTTGTTTATCAGTAAAATAGACCTTCTTATAAAAAATAGTTCATTGTCATCACACTGTCCATATCCTTGTCTTTTAGTAGTTTTTTATAGAGTAGAATAGTATAACTTGATACCACTCTGCCTTAGTACTTTGTTTCCGTTATCTTAAGAAGTTGGATTCTTAGGAGTTCAACTCAGTTTTTCATTTTGAAAGACCTTTCAATATTTTGTTTACTAAAGTATTACAACGATACCCTAGGAATCCCTCTACCTTCGCATATATTTTGTAACAACTCTAAGCCTACCAACCCTGGTCGATAATTAAATATTAGGTGAATTATTCAAGAGAATATTTTACCCAACATCTTGGAGTCGTTTCCAGGGAGTTGTTCTGTAAGGTAGAATAGATATAGGCTGGTAGCGGGCGAGCAGTAAGACGAGAGGTAAGAACCTATGCATATGTTATAATAGGTACCCCCAAATCCAGTAGTAGTGGTAGCATAGGAAAACCTAGGGATTATTAGTATAGATTTGCTAAGATAGTAAAATTTTGTTAAAACTTTTATTATGTTTTCTAAAGGAAACATAAAACCCCAACCATCAACTCAATGAAAAGGCATTAAAAAAAGAAAAAAGAAAAAAAACCTATAGGAAGTAGTTCTGCTGGAAACATAAAGAGATTCTTAAAAGGGAAATCATAGAAAGAGAAGAGATCCTAACAAGACGTCTCGAGGGCCTCATTCTTGACAAAGTTCAAAATAAGTAACCCTTGGGAATCCTTAAATCTTCCACTAAGTCACAAAATTAGATAATACAACTTTTATTAAGTGGAGGAGATAAACTTCACTAATTTTGTCAATCTTTCCTAGGTGAAAGCTCTCTTTGGCAATTCAATAAACATAGTAACCCCACAAATTGAAACATCCACAGTAGCATCTCCTATTCCTATAATAACCAATAAAAGAATGGATGATCGGAGGAATATTTCTCCTGGAAAAGAACGTTGGGATGCCCCATTCTCACCTTGAAAGAAACCTTCTAGGTATACTCAATTTAGAAACCAAACTTACATGAAGAACCAGGAAGAAGAACAAGCAGCAAAGAGCAATTTCTGTCCAAAATGTAGAACTAAACATCTTCGACAGGAATGTCCATTAAACAAAACCTCTGCATGTTATATATGCATGGGGCATCATGTTTTTCCCCAAGGGATCAAGATGGATCCTACCAAGATAGAGGTAATCATTAGACTCCCCTCTCCAAAGAATCTTCCTCCTCCTGATTCTTAAAAATATTGTGGGTTATCATCATTTGTAAATATGTCAGCATGTGTATATTTCTTTGAATAAATAAGAGTCATTTCTAATCATTTCTTTGTAGGGGAATCTTTTTCTATGATTTCAAGAATAAAATAAATCATCTAACAAATGGTTTTGAAATTTGGTTACAAATGGGTCTTTATATTTCTTTGAACAACTCATGGGATATTACCTGAAAAAGAAACTACTCCAAAAAACACTCAAAACATATCTTAAATTTGAATTTTTAGAATTATTGTATATCATTTTCAAACCACTTATTTTATGATTTCGTTATGCTTCAAACATTTACATTCCTGACTACTTGAACAAGTGCTCAAAAGACTCACTTTAATTATCATGTTCTTCAGAATTTTCACACCTAGAGATTACTAGCTCATCTGCACTTGTTATCAAAACTTGACTCTTAAATTCTTTTTAGGACACTCTAGGATAAGTGGAATTTCTGCTTGTGGGGAACATTATCATTTATAAAGAAGATAGAATGAGAGGCCCAGGAACATATTTAAGTTATTCTCTTTTGACATGATCTATAGTTAAGGCCATTTTATGAATTTTTTTTTATATAACTCATGTGTTTAGCAGGGCTTAGCATGCTATAGTACCAATTGACTTCCATATACTCAGAATCTTTATACAAGGAAAACCTGTCGGGGTACTGAATAGGCCTGCTGGTAGCAGGTAAATTCTAAGTAACAACTTAAAAACAAGGAAGTTCGATAAATGAAAGTAAAACCGTTGGGGTACTGAACAGGCTTGCTGGCAGCAGGGCTATGCTTGCATGGTACCAAGATAAACTTGCCAAGGTACTGAACAGGCCTACTAGCAGTGAGGCAATATCGGGTAAAAGAGATCTAGTTAATGCACCACTAGGAAAAAAATATGTTTAGGCCTATTGTTTATGATTTCATTAAAGAATAACTGTAAGTTAGCATTGGATCTAACAATCTAAATTCAATCAATATCTAGGATATGATTATCCTAGAAATGGGACCCATAGCTATAAACTCCTACAAATTCGAAGGTGAGTTCAAAACTTCTTTAGATGACAAAATATACTTACAATGAGGCAAGGATGACTAGCTTTCCTTATGGTACTTTCACTTTATTTTTCATCACATGATAAATGATAAATTTATATATCTACATATTTGAGCACTGTTATTTTTTTTGGATAAATATATATATCTAAATCCTTTCCATTTATTAGTTAGTATTTCTCTCATTTACAAAATTACAACAGCATGATTGAAATTTTGTTAATTTATTTTGGAAGTTAGTTTTATTGTATGGCTTGGGGACATTGCATATCTTTGGTTTGGGGGAGGATTAGACTGACTGTCTGTCTTTATTTTTACTTATAAGATACTCATTTCCAAATGACAAAGTGTTTGCAAGATAATGAAAACAACAAAATTGGTTTTAAAATCTTGGATGAATAAGGAAGAAAGCTAGACAGTTATTTCATATGACTTCTTTGTGGCCTAGCAGCCTAGGAAAAGCCACGATTAGAATCAATATGATCCAGCAAGCTCATTTTTATGAAAATTTGTATGAAGGATCATATGAAGGGTCGAATTTTGGTATGAATAAAAAGTCAAATGATGAGCTGAATAAAAACTATGATATTTCTGTATCCATGGTTAAGTGTTAGCTTAATTTTGTTTGGGCAAAAATCCGATTCATATCATTAGAGTCACATCCACAGGATATTATGACTAATTATGATTCATGATAGTACGAATTAGATCTAATACGATTTCATTTTGCCTCCATATGGATATGATACGACCATAGGGTAATTCCTAGTCATCATGACTCTGCCATCACCCTTATCTTCTTTTCTGCTTGCACGCATAAGATATCAGATAAGTCGACCTTCTTGTTGAACTAAAGCTATTGTTATGAATTGGGTTATACATATGTATTAAGTTACATGTTCAACTTGTCCAAAGTTCACTTTGGATATGGTTGAACTAACTAAAATTTAATAAACTCATTCAATTTCACATTTTTTATGGCACATGTTTCAAAGATTGCCATAATAGCACGATTGTCTAAGAATGCCGAGCTATTTGCATGATCATTTGGTAGGTTGAATGTAGCATGTTTTAAACCAACATTGTGCGAGCCTTCTCCCATTCCATTGTTTTCACTAACCATTAACACTATAGAGAATTTTAACCACCTTTCTCTCATACTCCCTGCAAACCCTGTATTCTTCCCTCTACTTAAACCATGCCAAACCGATTTGAGCTAGAAAGTTACCAATATTTGTTCCAAATGAAGGAGTTCAAAGAATGTCGGGAAGTATTTTTTCGTGTCAGGTGGAACCTGTTTCTCCATCTACTGCAAGGATACGATGAGGAAATATCATTGCTTTTTGCAATGGGGTTCGATGCGAGAATGGATAGGGTAGGACATATTTCCTTCCAAGTCACAGAGGAATAAATTGTGCATGCAACCAAGCTTCCTTGAGAAGGAGAGTGATGGCACAAGCATTGGTTTGTTCCATGAGCATCGCATAAATTTTCCCTCAATCCCAAATTTCGACATGTGATAGGTGTAAAAGGTTATCACCATAGTTGGATAAAGCCTAAATACATCAATCCATTGATGATTATTATTCATCTCGTTACCTGTGAAGGTAATTTTAATTTTTTCAAATCCTGTCATATCCATTTATTGGCCCATTTCATCGATAATATATGTCTTCATTTTCCTTTCTTTTTCCTTCAAAGTCTAGAAAAAATGTCGAACCTGGTTTGAAAAAATACCCTCACCCCAAAAGTAGCTTATACCAACACAACTTGATCAAAATTTTCATACCGGACTAGCTCAAGGAGCGAAACCAACCTTGGAAGACTTTTGTATTCAAGGTGCTTAATCCCCATCTTAATAGCTGCAAACGATCCCGTCATCTTCACCGTGGGACTAGTTAAACCTCACCTGTAGAAGAGGAAAACCCCAACATCGTCCACCTTGACAAAGATAACTCAGAACCTAACCTATCTATACAAAATACCCCTGCTAGTCCTATGTCCACTGAATTCGTACCTTTCTCATGACCTCGCACCAGGAAACAAAAGAAAAAAAATGTTCAATGTATGCTCCATCCCAGTACCCAGACTGTAGTTTAGTCCAAAGTACATACTGGTCATTCAGATGATCGACCCAAATTCATCCCTGTTAGAATTATCTAGTATTTCTGTCGAATTACTATAGGATGTCGATCAAGCGAACATTCCTGCATTTGTCCAGGATATTAGCCATAAAGAACACATTCCTATTGTTGATTTGGATCCACCATCAAGGGAAAGGAGTCCTCCACGAGATTCCAAACAGTCTGTAGAGCCATCTACACCACCACAGCCAACAATAGACCAATTAACTTATGATTTCACTCAATCAACGAAGCAAAATGAAGGATATGTTAATTTGATTTCAGATCTTCGGGAGGAGAACAAAGAATTGTGGTTACAGATTGAAAACATGGAGGACCTACACAAGACTGTTAGTTTTTCACAGAGAAATCAGCAAGCAAGGCGTGCCATTTTGAAAGCGTAGGCTAGGAAATTAAGTTCAAACAATCTGCTTCATCAAAGTCAGAGGTAGTTGCTAACGCATCTATGCCTCCCTCCTAATGCTATCTTTTATTTTGACTAGTGGGACCTGGAATTCCTTCGATTTGGGGGAATGTTGGTCCTCATTTTGTCACCATTTTTTGGATAAATATTTTACATATTGAACACATGTTTTTTTACCTTTTGGTGTATTTTCTACCATACAGTTCGCCATTCAGCAGCAGGTATGGTCATATTTTGAATTTATGCAAGCTATGTTTTATTTACACTATTTCATGATTTTGTTGTATAAACTCGATAATATGTAATGATATCCTAATATATGAAACTGTCATTGCATAATCATGATCTACAGTGAACCAACGAGCAGGTATTGCATCCATCCTAGATGTTCACAGAGCCTATCCAACACATTGTCAAGTTCACCGTTTGAACCGCTGAATCAACTACGCATTGCTTCCTGAGTGTTAAAGGTATGTACCGACCATAAACAGTTGTGACCATGTGCCATCATGTTAGAATGACCCTCCTTCTGGAAGAGCGCATCATATGGTGCCTCTGTGTGACATCTTGACACCAATTCCAATTAAGATTGAGTTCGTATGCCACATAGCGCGCCAGAAAAGAACCAGATTTATGAAGACAAAGGAAAACGTCATATGTTGGTTATCAATATAGTTACCTATCATAATGATTGCTTTATCTTCAAAGAAGTTGACCACTGAAAGGGTCAACTTTCTCTCCCTGTTGTAAAACTTTATATATTCAGACGATGTTATGCAAGAGGGGATGATAGTCTCTTTTAGTTGGTACATGTAATCAGTCAGTTTAAAAAAATCTGTAACACCTCTCTCTTTATTTTAATGGAAGTTATGTGAATGTTTTGTATGATCTGGTCTTAAGCAGCACGAACTGGTTAATACTCTGATTTTTCGGAGGGCCCCCCATCAACCAGAGCCTTTTTCTTTCCACATATTTTTTTATTCTTCCTTTCCTCCAAGTAGTATAATTTTATTTCTAACTTGTTTCTGTAACTTAGTTATTAAAATTGTTTATGTTATTTACTTCTTGTAGTGTGGACTTTGAGATTGTGTTGATAATGTAATTTCTTTCATAGGATAAGAAACCGGTTGCATATAGTCTAGTTTTCAAATTCCCTTTTTCAAGTCTTTTTAGTCTATTGCTTGGTTCATGTTAGTAGAGTATATTGCTTTGAGTCAATTACAGTAAATGCAATTCTTTCCTTTTCCATTCTGTCATGAATTCAATTAAAGTTATATTACCTTTTGTTTAATGAATAACTAATAATGGTTTTAATTCTGAATTGAATTTAAATTATTTTATACATTGAATTTAATTGTTACATAGGTCTCATTTCTGTCCTTTACACTTTGTTATCATATGCATGAGTCAGTTGTTCTCAACAAATCATTTAGATTCACTGTTTTCTTGAAGTTTTAGTATTTTCCTCAGACAGACTATCATTCAGTAAGCATGTTCTGCCTCTCATACAGACCTTCGTTTTAGTCTGCCATCCAGTCTTTCATTTAACCCTGCACGTTCTTAATCTGTTTTAAGCTTGTCTCTTTAGTTTTCTGATTCTTTTTTGATAGTAGTAGTTAGACAATGGTTATATTTCCTCTTAAGAACCTTAGATGAGATTGTTTAGACTACTTGTTAAACCTTATTCTTATTTCTCCTTTCTTTTCACCTTATGCTTAATAATTATGTCATGTGTTTTGATCTATTGTATTGATTTGTAATTAACTCTTTGATTTGATTTGTTCCTTTATATGTGAGGTTTAAGCTTAAATGCATTAATAGATTAATTGTCTTATACATTGCTCATAGTAATATGACTTTTTCTCTCAATCATATAGTTATTAAAGGAATCTATAGGATAGAATTTAGATCATCTTTATAATTTTTCTGCTTGTTCATAAATCATGTCCACCTTCTTGTAGTATTATTTCATCTTTTGCAAGTAGATCATAATGTTTACTATAGCTTGTAATTGGATGTTTCTTAGTCTACATATTTTTGTAGAGTTTAAGTTAGATTTGATTTCCTTTAGTTTCTTCACCTCATTTGAAATTCACTTTGACACTTCTCCTACTCTTGTTCCAATCACAGTAAACCCTTACCCTCAAAATAATCAAGGAGAATGGAATTAGTGTCCATATATTAGTTGCATGTATAGTTTTTAGAAAACATAACTAGTTGTTGTAAATTCTTCTTTGTACAGCCAGTTCCTAAAAAAAATTTATCACTAAAATAGGCCTTCTTATAAAGAATAGTTCATTGTCATCACACTGTCTAGATCCTTGTCTTTTAGTAGTTATTTATAGAGTAGAGTAGTATAACTTGATACCACTCTGCCTTAGTACTCTGTTTTCGTTATCTTAATAAGTTGGATTCTTAGGAGTGCAACTAAGTTTTTCATTTTGAAATACCTTTCAATCTTTTGTTTACTAAAGTATTACCATGATACCCTAGAAATCCCTCTACCTTCGCATATATTTTGTAACAACTCTAAGCCTACCAACCCCGGTCAATAATTAAATATTAGAATGGAATTTCCATAGGTTCTAGAAGCACAAGGTATCCCTCTTATGCGGAGATAATGGATGTTGCATCGAGTGTGGAATGAACCAGTGTGTAGGTATGAGAGTGGTAGGCCTACTCAAATCCTAGCTTATTGTGGATCAGATTGGTTGAGTCTTCAAGTGTAGGAGGAATGTGAGATAGTTTAATATCAGCTATGGGATAATTCCTATATAAATGGCATTTACAATGGCCGAGGGCCCATGTAATTCGACAGATGGATTCCTCTTTATATGGGAATTAATGACAGGGTTAAATGCAGGTACAAAAAGGACATGGATAAAAATGAGCAAGTACGAAAGTAATAAATAGAGAATGAAAAGAAATAGGATGAAGCAACGTATGGTGATGGTATAGTCAACATGAAAACAAATGAAAACAAATTAATGGAGCATTTTTCATGTAAAAGGAGATATGGTTGTAAGACCTAGTAAGGCATGTGTACCCCTGGTAACTTATTAGTAAAGTCAGAAGATATACCTAAGTCATAGGGGGTTTATGTGAGTTTCATCAATAAAACATTGAGGGGGTTAGTGATTACTCTAAGTCAAGTTTAAAGGGGGGTTTGTTAGTGTTAACCTTGAGTCAGGAATGAGGGAAAGGTGGTTGAGGTCTATCACATGGTTCGGGAACACGGTTTATTATATCCCATAGTATTTTTCCATGTTATTGGTGGCCCATAGCATTGTCCCAAGGTATTTCATGTAAAGAATCCTTTATAAGGCTTGAGGAGGTTCCATTGTAAAGTGGTATGGAAGTGAGTGGTGGATATATAAATTAGCCCATCCTGTCTGATTCAAGTCAAGGGATATAATAGATCTATTATGGTGTTTTTTCCCGATTTTTTGTTTTCCATGTTGGTTGTGGATCCTAGTCTTCTTGATTCAAAGATGTTATTGTTTCATCTATGTTTGGATCCCAACACTTGGTGGGGGGGGGGGGGGGGGGTTCAAGGGTGGAGACGACTATTTTGGGATCCCCCCTAATGGGGGCTCGTGGGAAATGCTTCTATAGAAAAAAATTAGGAAAAAATGCCATATAAAATGATGTAATTTCAGGGTTATGACTTGGTAAATAATGGGTGATTTACGGGCCCATGGTATTGGGTGACCCATTGTTTTTTCCCATGGTGATTCCCCTATAAAATAAAGGCAAAATTCTAATAAGGATCTGTATTGTATTGTAGCATTGTAAAACTATCTTTGTGATTGTGTGACAGTGAAGAGGAAGTGCATAAAGTGTGTTGCTGGTTGTATCCCTTCATTTTGTTGGATGGTATAATAATAAAAGGATTGGCAATTTCTATGTGGACGTATCCCATATTGGGTGAATTGTGTTATATTGATGTATCTCTTGTAATATGTTTTTATATTTGCATATTGTTTATTTTTATTGTTATTTCTCTGTGATCCTATTTTCTAACATTCCATGTAAACATTGTGTGTTTATCTTAAATTTCTTGCTTGTCTATTTTATTTCTCTAACAAGTAATTATATTTTAATGCTCGTTTAAATCTTGATATGATCCATTTATTGTAGAATCACAATCCAAACAGGTATTCTATGATGATAGGATCCAATTGAGACTGATTGGTATGTAGTGTTATCATATCCTCCAAAGGGTTTGAGAAATGATACAACATATGCACCTAAGTATGCATATATGTCAAGGGTTGTAGACTTTCAAGAAAAGTTATGCATATATGAAGAAAGTAGAGTTGATGTTGATGTGGATGTGGATTATTTCCATTCATATTGTGAAGGAATATTAGTAAATGTTAATAAATAACTTCCTCATTCATAGGAATCATGGCACCCACAATTAAGCCATGGACGATGCAACAAATGATTCCATGGTCACAATACTGGAGAATGTCCCAAACCAATTACAAGCATGTGAAACTAAATGATACAATTTGTCAAAAGAATTGAAACTAGTTGTCCAAGTATGGTGGATGGGCTCTAAAATTTGCATGAATGACCTTTTCTATTAACTATTCATTGTAGTTTTCTAAGGCATTCACAAAGTGATTGTGGTTGTGATTGTTTGAGGAACACATAAGGCTATCTATTTAGATGTTATTTATGTTTTAAATGTTCACAATTATCATTTAAGTGTATTATCTACTGCATAACTGAAGTTCCCTTGTAAGTGTATTATCTACAACATAACTTGTATTTCACGAGATAGTGAAAATTTGAAAAAAAACATCCATTTGTATTCTGCTCAATTTTTTGATCCTATCTATTGCTAGTATGCAAAATATGAATTCCTTCTACCATATATCTAATAAATCCATCATCTAGGTCATTTGTTCAGTGTTGCTAGTTCATTTTATGTTGTCATTATCTTTTACTTTTTTTGTTTTTGATTGACATGCACAACTTAGTAGACCAAATGTGTATTATTTCTCCAACATGTGAGTGGAAACAACAAATGGGTTGTGACCATTTTGGATTACTTTTTAGCATTGTAATGAGAAGTGGAAATAATGAGGCATAAAACATGATCAAAAAAACCCATGGACCTACAAATTGTGTAAATTCAAATCATTTTAAACCTTGACTTGTGAACTACATCCTAATTGGGGTGTTACCTGTAAGGTATGCACTTCAACTACTAAAGGGAAGAGCTAGAGAACTTGGATTTAAATTGGAATAGTTTAGGATTTTAAGTTAATAGGAAGGTTAGATAAGACACAAGTTCTATTTCAAATTAAACATTCAAATGGATAAACAGGTATCAAATCCCATGAATGCGGGATATTATAACATACTAATAGGACTACTTACAAAGCATATGCGTCCGGCAAAATATACTAACAAAATAAAGAGGAGGGTTGGAAAAATTTATTAACATCCCCTCCCTCTTAGAAAATATTTGTCCATAAAACTTTAGATGTGGAAACAACTGCTGAATCTGAAGGAGTGGTTCCCATGTATCATCCTATGGTTTCATGTCATGCCATTGAATTAATATCTATGTGATGGACCGAGAGAGAAGCTGACGAGTGTGATTATTGAGGATGGCCTTTGGTTCCAAAATGATGGATCCTTCCTTATCCATTTATGGTAAAATAGTTTGTGCTATGATGTTGGTGCCAATCACTTTCTTGAGACAATAGACATGAAATACTGGGTGAATGTGAGAATGAGGAAGTTAAGATTTATAAGGAATAGACAAAATATTCTATAGAACCTTATATGTCCAATAGAATTTTGGACCTAGCTTTTGATGCCCTTTGAGTTTCAGGGAGGATTCCTTGTAAGGTTGCAGACAAAGAAAAACCATATCACCGACTTGAAAGGTGCACTCAGAACAGTGTTGATCAACATGTTGTTTGATGTGATTTATTGCCATGTGAAGATTGTCCTACATAATGTGAAGGATCTGATCTTAGCTGCGAAGAAACATGTATACTTCCTTAATTGTGTTGAAATATTGTAACTTCAAAGGATATTCTAAATGTATTTTACTGATGTAACCCAAGGGAGATGTTATTATTCCTCCGGAGGGGTGTTACTATTGTATTTGGTCATCATAGATTCATGAGGTAAAGCCTCCACATCTTTCGAGTCTTTAGTACCCTAATAAATAATATAATATACTATTTTGAGTCTTCCTAAAAGAATTTGACCCAGACAGTTTAGTGGGGTTGACTTGTCTAGGGTAAAATCCAGTTGACTCATTGTGTATAAATAGAGGAGTTGTGTTTATTATTTGAACACAAACTCGCTCAATTGAGTAGCGCATAGGAGAGAGAGAGAGATAGATCAGAAGGAGGGGAACACCTATTTTTGGGGTTGTATTTTATACATCTTATACAAAGGAATTTTTGCTGGTTTTTCTTCCCCTTGAGGGTTTCCTAGAATAAATGTTGTGTCTATCTTGTGATTGTGTTTCTATCAGTGATTCTTGATATGTTGCTGCTATGATTTTGAATTGAATACTATTGAATCTATTCTAGCATATGAAATCTTGACATGGTATCATATCTAACCTGATTATATAGCTTTCACAAGGTGAAATTCTCTCTCCTCCCTCTCCGAAAGAAATTAGGGTTTCTGCAAAAGTTAGAATTTTGAATATCTTGTTGCATAGAAATTTGTGCCCTCCTAGAGTGCATCTATTGAGACCTAGATCAAAATTTTTGGGTGTATGTATCTTCAGGAAATACAAACCATATTTTGGAAGTGAACCATAAAACTACAGTGAAATAGAACCAGAATTTCTAGAGTGCTAAAACCTCGCAAGTAGGATTTGAATACTAAATATTTGGGATCTCCATAAAGCAGTTGGGCCAACCAAATCAACTCCCTCAAGTGCATCTACTGGTAAGGTCAGTCTCCTATTTTGATAAATTTTATTTTTTAGTGCCCTACTGGACAAGATGGCCCTAAGCACTAAGCTTGAGGACAAATTGGAAGGCCTAGAAAACTTACTGGCTTGCAAGTATAGGATTGGCCTCATTCTAAAAGAGAATGGCCTTGAGAAGTACATCAACGATGAGATTGCAGAACCTAAAGAAGATGAAGATATGGAGAAGCATGAACAAGACCTAATCAAGGAAATGAGGATCATTGTTGATTCTATTAAGGATCACACTATCCCTCAAGTGTCATCTAAGAAGACACCTAAGAAAATGTACGATGCACTTTCCAAAATGTATGAGGGAAGGAAAATCAATACAAATAGAATATGAGAGCTCAATTGAAGGGAACCAATATGATAAAAGGAGAATCTATTCAATATTACTTCACAAGGGTATCCCCATTCAAAAAGAAACTAAGTGCTATTGGAGATACCCTTGGTGAGTATGAACTAGTTATGACTTCTCTCAATGGTCTCACTAGACCTTGGGACTCATTCATTGATACTATGTGTGCCAGAAAATAAAGTATGAAGTTTGACATAGTATGGGAAAATTGCATACAAGAATAAGCTAGGGTAGCCAATAGAGAAGCTCTCTTCATAGAAGATGATCAATCTCTAGCTACCCATACTAAAGGAAGAAAACAATTAAACTTCAAGAAGAGTAATCATAACCCTTCAAACAAGAAATTCCAGAAGAAGAAAAAGGATTAGTCAAAGAATAAATGCTACAACTCTTATAAGATAGAACATCTTGCTAGAGAATGTCCATCACCAAAGAAGAACAAAAACAACAAAAGACATCATGCTCATCTAGCTGAAGAGGAGGATGAAGAAAGACCTATAAAGAAAACTAGAGGTGAAGATGTAGAAGAATATGTGTTATTCTCTGCACTCTCTGGGTCTGTAACACCTAGAGAAGATACATGGCTTATTGATAGTGGTGCCTCTAAGCACATGAAAAGAAATAACACAACTTTGTCAAGACTTGAAGAGAAGAAATATGCCCATAAGTTATCATTGGGAGATGACTATCAATATCCCATCAAAGGTATTGGTGAATCAAGCTACAAGATTGACTCTGGAACTTCCATGAAAATGAAGGAAGTATTGTATGTACCCGGTTTGAAAAAGAACCTACTTTCCATATGATATCTAGATACTAAATGATATAGAGTTGCTTTTATAGATGAATAAGTACTTATGTGGTCCAAAGGAAAGAGGATTGAATATGTTGTAGTGATTGGAGAAGAAGAAAAAGGAATGTACAAACTCAAAGGACATCCAGAGACAACCCTTTTCCATGAGACTACCAGCACAAGTGAACTATGCAATAGGAGACTTTCTCACATCAACTACAAAGCATTTCCATATGTGAGAAAGGTGGTAACAGGGTTACCAAATCTGAAGATCAAACATTAGGGAACATGAAAGGGATATCCAAAGGGAAAGAACATCAAGAATCCCTTTCCAAAGAGTGAAACAAATACCAAAGGTACGTTGGAACTAATCCATTATGATGTATGTGGTCCTATGCCCTCCATATCCTTGAGGGGATATGAGTACTATGTCACATTTATTTATGACTATTCAAGAAATACTTGGATATACATCCTTAAGAATAAGAGTGAAGTGTTCGGGAAATTCAAGGAATTCAAAGCCTTGATAGAGAACCACTCAGAAAAGAGGATCAAGACACTGAGATCAGATAATGGTGGAGAATACACTTCAACGAAATTTGAAGCATTCTGTAAGGAGGAAGGAATCAAGAAGGAACTAGCCACTCCATATAATCCCCAACAAAATTTTGTTGCAGAAAGAAAGAATAGAACTATCATGGAAGCAGTGAAGACCATGTTTCATGAGCAAGACCTCCCTATGCACCCATGGGATGAAGCAACAAGAACAACCGTATGTGTGCAAAATAGATTATCTCATAATTATCTTGTATTCAAGACTCTTGAAGAGATGTATTCTGGAAAGAAACCTGAAGTAAGCCATCTCAATATATTTGGCTTCCCAGTATATGTACACATTTCAAAGGAAAAGAGAACCAAATTGGATCCTTCTAGAAATAAGGGAGTATTTGTAGGATACTGTGAAGTCTCCAAATCCTTTAGGATATACATTTCAAGATTCCACCATATCAATATTAGTAGGGATGTAACATTTGATGAAGAGACAACTCTTAAGAATTCTAGAAGGCATCAGCTTGAATAAGTACATGAAGAGGATGTACCTCCCATAAGGACAGAAGCTTAACCATCTCATGAAATAGTAGCATCAGAATATCATGACATACTAGAGCCTCAGGAGCCCCCTACTATGGATATCACTCAAAAGAGAAAACCTGCTTGGGTAAGAGAAATCATACAAGAAGCAGAAATATATGGAGCATCAGAAGGCTCCACAAGAACCAACAAAAGATCAAAGCCATATTCCAGTTATGTATCTTTGATGTGTGATCTTGTAGATCAAGAACCCACCAGCTGTGAGGAAGAGACACATAAAAAATAATGGGTTGAAGCAATGATGGAATAATACCAGTCAATCATGAAGAATGATGTTTGGGATATTGTTCTCAAACCAGAAAACAAAAGTGTGGTATCTTCGAAATGGATCTACAAAATAAAACATGCTTCTGATGGAAGTATTGAAAAGTACAAAGAAAGATTTGTGGCTAGAGGATTCTCTCAGAAAGAGGGGATCGATTATGAAGAGACATTTTCTCCAGTAGAAAGGTTCACTTCCATCAGAACTATCATGGCACTTTCCTCCATGATGAAGTTGGACTTACAAAAGATAGATGCAAAGGAAACCTTCTATAATTGTGTGATTAAGGAAGAGGTTTACATCAAATAGCCACAAGGTTTTCAAGTCGAATACAAAGCGACTCATGTATGCAAGTTGAAAAAGGCTCTGTATGGAATGAAGCAAGCTCCTAGATCTCGGTATGGCAGAATAGCTAGCTTCTTGACAAGCATGGGATTTACCAAGAGTAAAGTTGATCCTAATATTTACATGAAGATTATGGATGATGAACCAGTCATACTATTGTTGTATGTGGATGATCTATTTTTGACTAGAAATGAGAAATAAATAAAGGATTGCAAGAAGAATCTAGCTAAAGAATTCAAGATGAAATATCTTGGATTGATGCATTATTTCCTAGGGTTGGAAGTGTGGCAGAGGCCAGAAGGAATATTTCTGAATCAGGGAAAGTATGTAGTAGAAATCTTCAAAAGATTTGATATGTCGGATTGTAAATCCATGCCCACACCCATGGACACTAAATTGAAGTCGTTTTCTGATGAGACATCCAAGCTAGTGGACATGAATCACTATAGACAGATTATTGGGTCATTAAAAACACAAGGCCAGATATATGATTTTCTATGAACACATTGATTCAGTATCTCGTTAAACCTAGATGGACTCATTTGATAGATGAAAATCATGTGATGAGGTACCTAACAGGTACAACTGATTTGGGACTGTACTATGGGATAGATCATGACTGTAAATTGTATGGATATATGGATTCAAATTGGGCAGGAAGTTCCATAGATAGAAAGAGAACCTCGGGTGGATGTTATTGTATGGGATCCACCATGATGTCATGGTTTAGTAAGAAACAGTTCAGTGTTTCTCTCAGTACAACTGAAGCAGAGTACATTGCAGCTTGATCCAATTGTTGTGAAGCGATATGGCTTCGGAAGCTGATGTCATGATTATTTGAAATGGAGTTGGACACCACAATAATGATTTGTGACAACCAGAGTTGTATAAAGATGACAGAGAATCTGGTGTTTCGTGACAAATCGAATCATATATAAATATGATATTTTTATATAAGGGATATGGTACAAAGAGGAGCTATAAATCTCTAGTGCGTGAGTACCTATGAGCAAGTTGTTGATGTACTGACCAAGTCTCTATCTCGAGTGAAGTTTGAGTATTTTTGTGATAATCTTGGTGTAGTTCGAAAGGAATTTCCTTGCAAGGAGAAATAGTAACAGGACTACATATGATGAAGAAATGGACCTTCTTCAAAAAGGAAGATCAAGTCCAAGACACGAACCCTCCTCGGACAAAGGGGGAGCAGGTTGATTATATGGAACTTCCCAGGAAAGGTGGAGTAATGATGAGACTGACATCAATGATGGATGACAGTGATGATGATGGTCTAACATTTATTTTTGAATGATAGTATCCTCTCTTGAGGATGGCAGGTATAACACTTTGTTCATGAGAGTGGTATTTACTAGCTAAGGATAGCCCTGCATATGCTACTCTCACATGGAGAGTACCCACATTCACTTATGGACGATGGTATCATCTCTTGAGGATGGAAGGTATAACGATATTTTCATTAGAGTGGTCCTTACTAGCTAAGGATGGACCTGTAGATGTTACTCTCACATGGAGAGTATTCACATTCAGTCGTGGATACCATATAATAATGTCACTCACTCAGGATTGGTCCTAGCCTTTGTGGTATGGATTCTCTACGATGAGTCCTCATGGACGATGAGACTGACATTGTATATGCAATCGAGGTATTCCTTGCAAACTATATTCTTGTATGGAGATTATTCCTACATTCATATGTAGATGCCATAGAATAACACTTTCTTGGGAGTGGTCTTAACCTTGGTGGTATGGATTATCTATGATGAGTCCTCATGGATGTCGTAGTATAACAATCACTTGGGAGTGGTCCTAACCTATGTGGTATGGATGTTCTACGATGGGCCATAATTTTGCATGTAGTCGAGATCTGCTCTACAGAAAATACTCTTGCTTGGAATAGTATTCCTACACGTAAGTGTAGATACCGTAGTATAGCACTCATTTGGGAGTGGTCCTAACATGTGTGGTATGTATGGTCTACGATGAGCCTTCATGGATGATAGGGTCGGCACTAGGTGTGATCCAGATCTACATTTAGTTGTAGACAATTCAACTGATCGATTTCATGGATCATGCTAATGGAGGATTGCATCGTCCTTGGAATCATGTCCTAAATTGATCGAGATTGATCATCCCATGAAATGATAATGTGTACTACAAGTATCATGGAAGAAAAGGATCGAGTAGATCGAAGTACAACAGAAAAGGGTCAAGTAGATCGAAGTACAGCCACAAAGGATTGAAGTATGGTTGCAAATGATCGAAAGGATAGAAGTACTGCTGCAAAAGGGTTGAAAGGATTGAAGTGTTGCTACAAGGGTCAAGAAGATTGGAAGACTACTGTAGAATATCGAAATGTTGCTGCAAAGGATCGAGAAGATCGAAGTGCCGCTATGAAAGATAAAAAAAATCAAAGCGTTGCTACAAAAGGATCGAGTGATCATGTGATGTAGAAGATGAAGAGTAATTGTTCCAATTACTGATTGAGAAAACTTCCTATGACATATAGATGTATTACGTCGATGTACTATTGTAATTATTGTCTCTCTTTTCTCCTATAGTCCATGATGATGTTGTCAGTAGAATAAGCTTCTCGTTAAGGGGGAATGTTGAAATATTGTAACTTCAAAGGATATTCTAAATGTATTTTATTGATGTAGCCAAAGGGAGATGTTATTATTCCTCTGACAGGGTGTTACTATTGTATTTGGTCATCATAGAGTCATGAGGTAAAGCCTCCACTTGTGTTGGGTCTTTAGTACCCTAAGAAATAATACAATAGACTGTTTTGAGTCTTCCTAGGTGAATTCGGCCTAGAAAATTTAGTGGGGTTGACTTCTATAGGGTAAAATCCAGTTGACTCATTATGTATAAATATAGGAGTTGTGGTTCTTATTTGAACACAGACTCACTCACTTGAGTAGTGCATAGGAGAGAGAGAGAGAGAGAGAGAGAGAGAGAGAGAGAGAGAATAGAAGGAGGAGAATGCCTATTTTTAGGGTTGTCTTTTATACAGCTTATACAGAGGAATTTTTGTTGGGTTTTCTTTCCCTTGAGGGTTTCCCAGGATAAATGATGTGTCTATCTTGTTATTGTGTTTGTAAAAGTGATTCTTGATATGCTGTTGCTATGATTTTGAATTGAATACTATTGAATCTAATTTAACATATGAAATCTTAACAAACTGATGAGTTGTAGGGGGTGTATAGAAGGAAAAGTAGTGGTTCCTGACCATAAACTACTTCATATGGAGTCATTTTAGATGCAGTATGGTAGGAATTATTGTACCGCCAATAAGCAAGAGGGAGCCACTTTTCCCACTAATGTTGTTGTTCATAGGTGAATCAATGAAAATGTGTTTCCAAACATTTGTTGATGACTTCAGTCAAACCATCTATTTGTGGGTGATATCCTGAACGCATATTCAGTTTGGTGCCAGTGAGGCGAAAGAGTTTGGTCAAAAAATGGCTTTTGAAAGTTGTGTCGTGGTATGAGATAATGGAAGAAGGGATTCCATGAAGATGGAATATCTAGTCCATGAAAATGTGTGCAACTAGGGCGGTGGTATATGGATGGCTGAGAGCAAAAAAATGACTACATTTGGAAATACGATCAACCACAACCAAGATTACAGTATTCCCTCCATATTTAGGGATCCCTTCAATGAAATCCATTGAAATATTTGTCCAGATCCTTGTAGGGATGGGAAAGGGTTTGAGCAAGCCAGGGAAGAGTGTAGTTTCACCCTTGTGGTGCTAGAAGGTATCACATTTGGAAACCATCTGTTGAATTTCCCATTTCATTCCCTTCTAAAAGAAGTTACGTCATGCTCTCTTATACGTTTTGAGGAACCCAGAGTTCCCTACCAATGGAGAATCATGGATTTCATAGAGGACAACCTAGTGAAGATTTGTGCTTTGGGGAAGCACCAGACGACCCTTGTATCTCAGAGATCTCAAAGAAGAACCATCCCAAGAGTAATGCGGTAAAGAAAAATGATTACTGGCCAACTGTTGGATGATTTTAGATAAGGAAGAGTCATTGAAATAGCGTTGAGGAATAGATTTAACCAATTTAGAATAGTCATAGAAATAGCCGAAAGAGAGGCATGGTCATCAAATGTGCAAGAAAGAGCATCTACCACAAGATTGTACTTACCCTTCCCATAAGTGATCTCAAAGTAATAACTTATGAGTTTTCTAACCCATTTCTGTTGTGTTGGGGATGAGACCCATTGTTACAGGAAATATTTCAAACTCTGGTGATTAGTCTTGATGTCGAAATGATTCCCTAAGAGGTATGGATGCCACTTCTATACTGCATGCAAAATAGCCATCATTTCCTTCTCATGTGTAGAGGCGGCTAAATTATTACCAGAAAATGGATTTGCTAGTGAAGGCAATGGGATGTTCATCTTGAAGGATGACAACACTAATTCCATTGTTGCAAGGATCACTCTCGATAGTGAAGGGATTGGAAAAACCAGACATAGCTAGAACAGGTGTGGTACGCATAGCTTGTTTCGGTTTGTCAAATGCACACTCAATAGAAGTTGTCCATGTAAAAGTATCATTTTTCATTAGAGTTGTTAATGGAGCTGAATTCTTCCCATAATCCTTGAAAAACTTGCTGTAGTAGCCAGTCAACCCCAAAACCATACGAAGGCTCTTCAGGGTCTGAGGATGCAACACTTTTTTCATGGAATCTATTTTGGCAAGATCGACATGAAACCCTTGTGCTGAAACAATATGCTCGAGATACTCTACTTCCTTTTTCCCAAAAACAAATTTAGATTGTTTGGAACATAGATGATGAACATAGAAAATTTGCAGTACAATATCCATATGTTGGAGATGCTCAACCCGTGTTTTACTATAAATAAGGATATCATCAAAGAAAACCAGAATGAAGTTTCACAAGTAGGGCCGGAATATTTTATTCATCAATGCCTGGAATATGGAAGGAGGATTTGTGATTCCAAATAGAATGACCAAAACTTCATAATGGCCATTAGGTGTGCGTAAATTTGTTTTAGGGATATCATCCTCATGAACCTGAATTTGGTGATACCCATAACGAAGATCCAACTTGGAGAAAAAAATGAGCACCATGGAGCTCATCAACAATGTGAATTGGAAACTTATCCTTTATTGTGATGTGATTAAGTGCTTGAAATTCGATGCAAAGTCTCCATGAACCATCTTTAATTTGGACAAGAAGAACCGTTGAAGAAAATGAACTAGTACTAGGGTGAATAACACCGTTCTTCAGTAAGTCCCGAACAAGCATCTCCTTCTCTATCTTGTGGTGAAATGGGTAGCGATAGGGCCTAATGTTGGGAGGGACACTTCTAGCATGGAGAAGAATATGATGGTCCCCTTATCTTGAAGGTGGAAATCCCACTGGATCATCAAACACACATGCATATCGATCCAAAATTTGTTGTAGATCCAAGGGAGTAGTTGAGACAATTGAAGGTTGCATCTGAATTAAATGGAGTTGAGCTATGATACCATGTGAACTCTTCTTAAGGATATTTTCCATGTGGCATGAACTGATGATGTCGAGAGACACTGGCTGTAATCCCATCAATGTTTTTTTCCCCATTGACTGAAAACTGCATCTAAATTTCAACAAAATCCCATAAAATGTGTCCAAGTGTGTGTAACCATTGAGCTCCCAAAACCACATCACGTTTGCCTAAGGGAAAGGAAAACATGTCAGAGTGCAAGTTATAATCCCCAACAGAGATTCACACATTACGTCACTTCACATTCCAAGGTAAGGTGGCCCCATTGGCAATCATGACTTCAAATATGGAGCAAGGATGAACAAAAGAATCAACTTGTTTGGTGATCCCGGGGTCAATGAATTTATGAGTGCCACCAGAATCAATGAGTATTATAAGAGGGAGTTTTTTGAAAAAACCTCTTACCCACATGGTTTGTGGGGTGGTGACTCTAGATAATGCATTGAGATATATCTCTGGATGGTCGTCTTGAGTAGGAAGGTCAACATGCATTTGCAGAATGTCACCCTCAACATCTACTGTATCTTGAGCATCATAAAATATTTCAGGTGCAGGTGGAGAATCCACATCCAAGATATCGAGCTTTTTCTTAGCACATCGATGTCCTTGGGTGAATTTCTCATTGTAATTATAACAAATCCATTTTCCCTATATTCCTTCATCTCATCTTCAGACAATTGCTTGATAGGGTGGTTCTAGGAGCTGGCGAAATTGGAGGTCTTTGGGGAACCATATTTCTGAATGAACAAAATGGATTTCGAGCATTGTTGAGCCATGATCTTTTCCTTCACCAACTTATCCAACCCTAGGGCTTCCATCGTTGTCTTGGGATTGAACATTTTAACCTCAGATCGGATTGCATCCTTCAAACCATTGATAAAACAACTCCTGTAGAATGCATCAAGCAAACCTTCTGTGGGATTGGCTTGTTTCTCAAATTTTGTCTGATACTCCCTCACTGTGCCAAATTGGGGAATTTTGGTGAGTGCTCCTATGAAGTCATCAAAATCACTAGGGCCAAATCATTGCAAAAGGCGTTTAAAAAAAATTGTTCATTTTGGATTTGTGTGAGCCTTGATGTACCAATGGAGCCATTGAAGGGATTTGTTGGGTGTTTTATTGGGTTAATTAATTCACCAAATCTTTAATTATCGACCGAGGTTTGTAATATTAGAGTTGCCACAAAATATATCCGAAGGTATAAGTGTTCCTAAGGTGTTATGGAAATATTTTAACAAAGAAAAGATCAAAAGATCTTTCAAAATGAAAAACCGAGTCAAACTCTAGAATTTCAACTACTAAGGGAATTAGACTAGGACAAAACTACTAGATTATAGCAGTATTGAGCTATACTACTCTACTCTATCAACCATGAACTACGTATTTATAAATAGTACTATTCTAAGGAGGTAAACTAGTCTTTTACAGTGTATTCTATTAATTATTTTTCTTCTTAATCTGTGAATTAGAAAGGATAAAACAAATTCAGAACTCTTACTGTATGAACACAAAAGACTATATTATTTGAGACAATATTACAACTACCTAGTTTATCTAAGAAATCCAATAACTAAACTATACATGTGATTTGACAAATATACAGTGATTAAGCCAGATTACCTAGTTCCATTCTCCTTTAGTATTCTAAGGATATGCATTCATTGTTATTGGAGCTGGAGAAGGAGGTGTATCAAAATGAATTTCAAACAAAATAAAGAAACTAAATGGAATTAGGTCTAATTTAACTTCTACAAATAAATGTAAACTAAGGAGTGCCCAATTACAAGTAATAGTAAACATTTTTTATTTATTCCATAAGAAAATGACTTTAAAAAGATGTTACTAACAACCAATCTATTAAGAAATGAGATTCTTTTAATGGACCACTTGGAATTAAGGGGAAACATATTCTCACATGAAACAACTATAATTAGGAATCAATTAGAAAACTTAATAAAAGCAAATATAAAACTTAATAAAGAAGCAAGTAGAAAACTTAATAAAGATATTTTGTTTCCTAAATCTAAATCTATTTTCTGGAAATATTCAGTAACTATAAAATAAGGAAGACAAATCTTATGCTAGAGACTTTAAAAACTTAATATGACTTTTGAGCAATAGAATTAGTATTTTCAACCCTAAATTCAATTACATAATATTGAAGCAACTCAACTAAGGCTACAATTGACAAATCCTACAACAGAAGCAAAATGAAGAACTTAAAGACAGAGGATATACAATCAAAAAACAACCTAAGATAAAAGTGACAAAGGATAAAAGTAATTATAGGACTTGATAGATATTTTATATTATGTAAAGTAAGGTCCTATCTAGACATAGATAGTTACTATTCAATTGCAGAAAGGGATATATTTTCAGAAATAAGAAGACTACACTTGAAACAAGCATAAAACAAAATAGGAAATATGAAAGGGTGAATGAAGGTCTCGATGGCAGTTTGGACAGATAGTCTGAATGACAATCTGAATGGGAAAAACAATGCAAATTACAAAACAGATGGCCTAAATGATCTTAATATCAACTAACTTATGCATATGATATTGCAAGGTAAAGGAAAGAGCTACTAAACTTATTTTAATAATTAAAACAACAAAATAATCATAGTACCTTACACTCATTAAAAGATAAATTATTTCCTATTATTGAACAAGTCAAATGAAAAATAAATGAAACTAACCTACAACTAAATAGGAATTGACAGAACTGAATATAGCTATGAGTTGAGCCTAAGATATTAGATTTAATCAAATTCTATCTAATTGCAATTATGAAACTAAGAAACAATGCAGAAAATAAAATTGAAAATAGCTATTGCGCAACTGGCCACTTATGATTCTGGAAATGAAAACTATTTTAACAATACATTATCAGTCATATAGCTTACAACAAACACATATTACAAAAGACAAGGAAATAAACAGTATCAATTTACAATAGAATTAAACTACATACAGAGACTGTAAATATAAACTACTTAGCTGCAAGAAAGGAAAGAACGAAAATACACATAAATGAGAGACCGCTGGTTGTTGAGGGTCCCTCTCAGCAACCAGGGTTTAGCTTCAATTAATCAATGACTAACGACAGTAGAGAAATGTATGCATAGGTGAAAATCTAACTTTATATTGAATTTGAAATAGAGTTTGCAGAGCTTATTTTACAATGACTGATCAACTAACTAGCTAGCTAGCTTGAATCTCACTTGGAGACGTCTTTATAGGTTTTACATAGGTGAGTAGGTTGACCCTTTCAGTGGTCAACCGATCCAAAAATAGTAAACTTTAGTCGCTAATTAAAACAACTATGTGACGTTTGGTAACAGTGCGTAGCCACCTTCCTTATCCTTTGCGCGTCAGTTCTCCTCCCGCGGGCTATGGCCATATGGGTATTTGTCGATGTGGACATGAATCATAGTGTCACATGGAGAGGGGAGGATGATGATCCTTCTATATCAAGGGCCATCAAAGCAGCATAACGAATGGACAACAGATAAACTAAAAAACTATTATGTTCTTTAATTGTTTGGGAATATTCCAACTAACAGTGCGCGGATCGATCGGAGGGATGGATGGTGAGCTAGATGCGATCTACACATATTTACCATGATTTCATGTCCACTTGGAGGCTAGTTTGAAAACTATAATCTGCAAATCAAATCCATGTATTAGGCATGTTTCCAAATATCGCAAAATTGCTTAATAAAATCACAAAATAATGGAAGTAAACTAAGGCTTGCATAAATTTCAAATGCATTCATACCTAGGGATGAATGATAAGCTGAATGACAAGAAACATGTTAAAAATATGAAAAAATAGATTCCAAAAGAGTAGATTTGCCGAAAATAGTGACAAAAATGGGATCAGCAGGATTATGTTCCAAATGAAAGGATGCAAGTGGGACTTTATTGACATCAAAAGTGTTATGCAGACTAAAATATTTTTCTTCCTTGTAAATCCATCCAGTTGGATCATCACCATTGAAGCGAGCAAAGTCAAGATTCAACCCAAAAAAGTTTCTAGAAGAAGAGAACCCAGTGTCTGCAGAATACTTAGGCTTTTGTCGTTGCTCATGGTTGAATGTTGAAGATGGAGACCGAGAAATTTTTTATCCATATCTTCAAATTTGGTCTTAACGATGGCAATTTCTTCTTCCATTTGTCTATTTGATCCTGTGCGGGTGACATCCATAAGGAGGTTTTTTTTTTGTGGAAATGGGTAGAAGAAAAAAAATGGAGAGGGTTTTAGAAAAGGAAAATTTTGAGTTGGGAAAAACTCGGCTGGGTAATTGAGGTTTGACTAGGATTTGGAAACTTTTTGAGAGACAAGGAAACATAAAATGTGAATTTCAGAAGTGGGGTTAAAGAATGGGAAAATTTTTCAGAGAGGGACAATGAAGAAGAATTGGGAAACAAACACGGTGGAAATATTTGAAGGTAATTGGGTGAGAATCGAAGAAGTTATGGAAAACCCTAAAATAAACAAATGAGGAATTTTGGGCTTCAGAAAGTGGAATTTGGGATAGGGTCCTAAAGGAATGTAATATACATAATGGAATTACGGGCGTTACAGTGAATTTACATGGGAAATGGAGCTAAAACAAAGAATATATGTCCAAAAATCAGAGCAAGTTAAGAACAACTGATAAATAAAAAGTTGATGTATTGACTAAGATTTATTGGAGATTCTCAATCAATGCAAACAAAGATTGTTTCCCTAGTCTACATGGGGCAGATATAGAACAAAACACACATCAATGTATCCTCTCCCTAGATTTTCAAATCACTTGAATGAAAAGCCTTCTTACCTCACAATGGATATGATCCTTTCCTTTTGAATGATCTTGCGATCAATTTTACCTACAAAAGAATGTAAAGGACAAGATACAAAAGTGAATGAAACAAGATAACTTAATAGCCTATGCTAATTATCAAGGAGAAAATCCATGAACAATTCACATCAAACACAAATTATTCTTAGGAAAGTGAAACATATTTATATTAATAGCAATAGAGAAGAAAAATACAATGAATCCTTGATGTTGAATCCTTTTTCTCATAAGTTATTTACTGACTTTAATAAACTTTACAATATCTCACTCACAAGATCATACTATTTTCCTTTCATACTTAGAATGATTCCACCAGCATAAAGGTGTTTTCTTTGGTCCTCTCTCACTCAAAGGGGAGAGGTTGCTTATATAGGCCAAACAGGACCAAATGGGTTGATATTATTTGGGAGGAAGGTGAGGGATCATCACTAGAGGTTACGGGTACGAGTACTACCTACTCCAATCAGTTGGGATAATCCTACACAAGAATTTTCATTTTGAGAGTGTTGATGCTCTGTGTACACTAGTGTAAGTATTTAGGGAGGGTCGGTGCTTCTTGTCCAATTGCAACAAGTGTCACCGAATCTTCCCGTCATTGGGAAAAAGGCATCATAAAAGGTTGACGCTCAATGTCAAAGGACAAAGTGCATCAGAGCTCCTAGGATTGAGCAAAAACTCCTCCAAATGATGTTTTATCCAATGATATTCAGGGGATTAGGAAAAGTGATAGTTTTTGGGTTTAACATAATGGTCCCCAAAGTATGAAGCTAGAGGTATATGATATGTGAAATAATTTTCTAGATGTGAGTCAGAATCGAAGGAAAAATAGTGGTGAGTGAGGACTTGACATAGTACCCTATTACAAACTATCTAACTCAAAACATGGCTATTGACCAATACACTACAGATCCATGTATAATGAACAAGTCATGGATACCAATAATACACTGTAGATCCATGATACACAAGACTCAAATTGGGACATAGATACGGAATATACATTCTATATCTATGTCATCCATACTCAACCTTGAGCATATCCACCAGACATACATAATTGTGGATCCATGCATTGACTAAAAAATACTCCATCACAAATGGAGGATAGGCACATATTCAAGTGAATACCTAAAAACCTAGGGTCTTCATTCCAATCCCAAATAATGCGATTCTATCCATGTGAATAGATGTCTTGATGTCAAACACGGTATAAACCATTTGATTACCATTCATTGATGTATATTGTTAACAAGTGCGAGGGAAATCACCATTATTTTCAAATATTCCCAAGGAACCCTGGTACATTCATTCGAATGTGAATAGATGAGTTGAATTCAACAATAGACGAAATCTTCCAATCATAGGAAAATGATGAAATCTTACTATTGAAAGAGAGGAAACCTATCATTGAGGTAGGAAGGATTCAAGGTACTTGACTAGTTTCTAATACTAATTCCCATATGATGTGTTGATTTCAACGGGAATCGACTTGTTTAAGGAGGGCCATGATGTTTTCCCCATCATCAACACAAAACATGTAACAAAAAGTGTTTTTGAAGTGATCATGATAATGGAACAACCATGGGACTAATTTAGACATGACCGACTCAAAGGAAGGTAACGTAGGTGCAGAATTAAGTGTGGTAAAGACTCCCCTTTAACATTGAATGACACAACAAGTGACTTGTAAACATTGACTCAATGAGGAAGAGACCATACATAATTCAAAGGAGTGACAATGCATTCTTTGAATTGACTTAAAGGAGTTAAATGACTCATGAAACTAGATTGACTCAATGGCAAGTTGATTAACCAATTCTTTGAATGAAATGCATACAGGTGCCATGTTCAAGGGAGATCATAAGCTTCCATTAACAAAAATGAATTTTTTTTCCCATTCCTTTAATTTCCCCAACACGATGGATGAGAACCTATTTTCTTTTTAACAAGATGGAAAAGGGTAACAAACATGATATTTCTCATCATAAGATGTGTCCAACCTCATGTCTTTTATGAACTTGAGAAAGGAGGGGTTAATTCCTAGAATGTGTCCTTCATCACTTGATTTTACGAGTCCAAAGAAAGTAAACTTGATCATCATTTCATGTTTAGGGAGTCTAAAATGACTAAGAAAAATACAAGATGGAATTTATCATAAATTTAGTCCCCAAGGTATGAAAAATTATAAACCAATACCGAGGAGAAATATTCTAGTCATAATGAACTAGAGTGTACCTTTTTCATAAATGAGTCTAAATGGTCCGAAAAGGGGGTAAGCTATCATCAAATAGACGACCTTTCAAATACTTTTACAAGCATGAAAGAAACAAGTTCGCTTCATGATATTTTCCTATTTAGGGATTCTAAAAAGAACTTAAAGATGAATCCAGGTGGGTTCCTTTTTTGTATTTGGTTTCATGAGTCTGAAAAAGCGATAAAAGTGTACTTGATTCCTTTTCTCTAAGTTTGTTTTTTCTTCTTGGCGAAGATGATCTGTGGTGGCTCTGGAAAAATGCTCTTTATCAACTGGAAATAGATATGGACCCCATGTATGCTTATCATCCTAAAGGTTCACAGGATTCACTCAGCCACCAATGTTGTCTAACGGCTTGCGTATTGGGGCAGTACCCCACACTCCATGACTTAGGTAAATCTAATAACCACTTTGCCACAAATGACAACTCTTGGTTTACCTCACTGGGGTGGAAACTAGTCAATCATGTAGGGGTCATTTCCCTTTTTTCTTGGCAAGTCCTCTGAGTGGCCAGATACTTCGAGGTTCCAGTTGTACTCCTCATAATGAGTTTTAGGTCTATTCCCAAGTACTTCCTATAGTTAATAGGATGGGTTTTAGTATCTGATATGAATGAATAATACTGATGCAAAGAAGAAGCACTACTGCAAGAATCATGGCTCTAGAAATCATGACAAAAGAAAATAAATTAGAAGAAATTCCACCCAGCGAGCCCAAGAAAGTGCTTTGATACCATATGTAAAGAACCTCCTGCAATAAACAATGAGAATACACAATATAATAGAAATAATGGAGTACATAAGATATTTTATTGATCATATGCCACTTCGAGGGGGAAACCTCCTTTGAGCAAGCTCAATACAAAATAATTGTTGGATTCCTTCATTAGCCTCAACACATGCTTATATACTAAGTATAATATAAACAACTATTACTCCCCATGAATGTGGTATAATGCAACATATTAAATGCACGACTTAATAAATATTACTTACTCCCCATGAATGTGGGATAATACAACATACTAACAGGACGACTTACAAAGCATATGCGTCTGACAAAATATACTAACAAAATAAAGAGGAGGGTTGGCACGAGTTCTTAACAAACATCCAACCTATTTCTAATTTCTTGATCTTTTTTTTTTGCGAAGCCACTTATCTTTCCAACTTTTGTTTTGGTTGCTCAGTCCCTTGTTTTTCTTTACTATTTCCTTAGCAAAGTTGCACAACCTTTTGTGCTTAATGATTAGCCTATTTAATTTTTTATTGATCATGGCATTCTTTTGTTATAGAATTCTAACCTTTTTCTTTAGACTATTGAAAGAAATGTAACTTGAGAATATATACTATTGTAATTTTATTGTATTCCTCCTTCGAAGATGTTATTCCTCCATTTGGAGATGTCCTTGATGTATTTGGTCATGAGGTAAAACCTATATTGTAAGTTAGGGAAATAGTACCCATTAAAGTATTATATAAATGTTATTTTGAGACTCCCTATGAGAGGTCATCCCAGTAAGATCTAGAAGTCATCATTATTGGACCAAAAGGTCACCAAACTGGAGAATATAAATAGGGTGGCGCCCTCCCTCATTTACACACTTCTTGTCACTAAACAAATTGTACAAGAAAGAGAGAGAGAGGAAGTATACTATAGAGGGATATTATTTTCTTGTTATTGGGGCCTTACAATATACTTGGTTGAATGGCACCTTAACGAAGTTTTGTTGTTTCCTCTCCCCCATGAGGGTTTACCAAGATAAATCTATATGTTCTTTTGTGTGGTTGTGATTTCCTCTCTTTCAATGATCCTTTGCATATGGTTATGATGTTATGATGCTAAATGTTTTAAGATATTATATAACCATCAAGTTATTAATTGGTATCAGATCCACCGTGAAATAAGTCTTTATGCAGTTGAAACACTACTACAACTACAGTTACTGGAGATTCATTAGAGGAAATTTCAACTCAAAAATGGGCCTTTTAACTCTAATTCAAATTCCATGTCATCATGTGTTAGCCAATGAAATTGATTTAAATTTGAAATACCATATAGGTCTCAAACACGTTTTTAATACAAATTTGGGGATAGGTATCATAAAAAAACTACTTTTTTGTTTGTATTTTCGACATATCTCCCCATGTTTTTACTCAAATTTCGATGGGGAGAGTTTGTTGGATGCAAAATTAGATTCAAAATCCAACAAGTACCCACTCAACATACTTTTGACAGACCCCACTACCCCAAAAACAAGAAATACCTCATCATCACGTTTTTTTCAGGTATTTCTTGTTTTTGGGGTAGTAGGGTCTGTCAAAAGTATGCCGAGTGGGTACTCGTTGGATGCAGAATTTAATTCCGCATCTAACAAGCTCTCCCGATTGAAATTTGAGTAAAAAACGAGGAGATATGTCAAAAATACAAACAAAAAAGTAGTTATTTTCTTTTCTTCCTCCAAAATTAATAAATATTATTTTATTATTTTAAATATTATTTTATTAATTTTTTTTAGGAGGCCCATTTTAAGTTGAAATTTCCTCTAATGAGGGTTTCATGCTTGAAAATCCTAGAAGGAAAAATATAGTCATATTGGAATTTTAGATATAACTCTAGTTGGACAAAGGATCAGGAGAAGAAACTTTTAAATATCAAAGATGAAATGTTTTTGTATGCTTTGTGTGAATTTTAGCTTAATATTCCCTATACTTTATGAGATATGATCCCTCCAAATCAGGGTTTTATCCTCTTCCAGAATTCAGTATTAAATAGGTGACCTAGGTAGAATTTCTATATCTCGTGATAGGAATATCCAAATCGAATTTTATAAGATGTTTTCATATAAGTTATGGAATTTATTTTATGTGGTGCAAATTTCATACCTCGAAATTTTAACAGTGACACATGGTAGTCGATAAATGTTCCATATGCTGAAATAGTCCTCAAATAGGTCACCTTGGTAAAATTAGCATAAGTTACAGTTGGTGAATCCAATATTTCTCCAACATGTGGGTTTGGAAATAATATAGATCAGGATATATCAGGATGAAGTTTCACACCTTTAGGAGTAGAAATCTATCAAATACATCATAATTAAGATTTGCAGATTCTGCAAAATAAATTGAAGAAACTAGGGATTCCTGTTTGAAGCACTTCCCTCCACGGAGCAGTTGAAAAATGAGAACCATCTAACTCTCCCTATGAGGGTGCATATTTCTATGGAATAATTTTCTCATTTCGTGGATTTTCAATTTTTAACCTAACATTGTTTCTAGGAGAACTAGGGTATCAGATATTTTGCAGTACTACCCACAGTTTTTTGGAAAGGAGTATACTACTCATCTCACCTCGAGGAGGCACATATTTCTATCCAATCAATTCTGAAAGTCACCAAATTTGAAAAAATAGGGTTTCTATGTCATACCCTAGGTCTATCAGAAGCACTCTTCCATAAATATTTCAAGAAAGCATCAAGATGAAGAAAAAATCATTGGTAATTTCTATCCTCTCTATTTCCATTTGAGGTTCTCATTCTTATCATGATGACAAACAGTACCAATATTGAGGACAATCTTGAAGGATCCAAGAACTTATAACTTTAGAAGTATAGAGTGCTTCTTGTTGGAGACATTTACCACCATACACACTCATTTTGGTCAATTTGGCCGAGTCAAACCACTATCCTAAGTTTTATTGACTTAATTGACATTAGAGGAGAACTGTATGGCATCAGCATGAGCATACCCATGCCTACCTTTAGTCAAGGAGGCCAACTAAGCCTTCTCCTTCATTCGAGGAGGCTAACTGGAGCACTCCGGGAGTGATTTGAGTGTCATAAATGCACTTAATTGATAACTGATGGTTACAATCAGTTAAATAGAGCAGTGAAGGAGCCTCCTTTCATTAAATTGATTATTTAATTAATATTTAATGAACTAGAGTCAACAGGGGTTCCTCCAACCACTTCTGATGGTCAGTTACACTTCAGTTAACCTTATCGGGGTTCATTGGAGTCATTGATGCACTACCACTTGTTGGTTGGTTTGCAGTTACATGTGTCTGAGCTAATTTTAGTTAGACTCAGTCATTTATTGCACTTTGAATTAATTTAGGACTCAGTTGAGTCAATTAGGGTTTTTATCAGTGGTTAACTTGAGTGTTCACTGTGACTTACATTCAGTTAAGCTAGACTCACTCATTCAATCCGAATGACCTCCTTGGGAATTCATTTTTTCTTGGAATTCATGCATCTGGCATGATCATTGTATTGCATCATCATTCTTTCATTTGATTATACAGAGCTGCTACTTCCATTGCAACATCATTTTTCCAATTTTATGCATATTTGTGTGTATTATTTGTGAGACTGTGTTTCCAGTTCCTATACCACTGTGACAAATTAATTTGGTATCAGAGCTCACGCCGGGATGAAGCTCAGATTTCTTAAAAACAAGGTTTTTGACAAATCTTGCATGAAAAATTGAGCAAAAGCTCAAAATTCCAGCACTGCACCAAAAGCCAAGGCTTACCACTTAATACCCCAAGTAAGGAAATTGTTGGTCAAGATTGCTTTATCAACTATGCTCGGTGTGATGAAAGCCTAAAATGTGCAGGTCATACGACCTTACGGTGCCCCTTTTGTTGTGATTTGTAGGTTTTTAATATTTGAAAGCATTCGCTCCAGTAGTTTTAGATGGCTTCTTCTGTAGAACTCTTGACTGCGTTCAATTTCCACTCATGGAAAGGAGATATGGAGATCTAGCTACATGCTAGAGGAATCTATAGGGTCACTATGGAAACTGAAGAAGAGCCTACTTCTATGACAGACAAACCTAGATTCTTGAACAAGAAAGATGAAGCATTCAGATTCTTGTGCCTCTCTGTTTCCCAATATCTTCTTTTCCATCTCTCGGGATTGAAGAATCCAAAGGAAATATAGGACAAATTGGAAACCTTGTATGGAAAATAGGATGATTTGAGAGTATACTAGCTTGAGAATGAGTTGATGTCTCTCTATCCTTCCAATTTCAAGACCTTGAATGACTTTTTCACAAATTTCATGCACATTGTCTTACTGTTGAAGCAATGTAAAGTGGAGAAGGAAGATGATCAACTCATCCTCGCCATACTCTCCAAAATTGGAGTTGATTATTCGATTTTTGTCTCTACATTTCGTGTGGGGAATCTCACAACCCATGGATGGAAGATGCCTTCACTCAATGCCTTCATTGAGCCCTAACAAGTGAACATGATAAGATTGTCTAGATGGGAATCATCATATCCTCCCGTGATCAAGCCCTCCATGTCTCGCGGCCCATAGATATGAAGGGTAAAGGAAAGCAGCAGAAGAAACCAAAAACCAAATTCGAATCTCCTAAGCCTAAATTTGAAAACCAACAGCATGAAGAGTCTTTCGACTCAAAGAAGAACAAAGGAAAAGGGCATCATGGAAAGGAAAAAGTCAAGTGTTCATATTGCGGGAAGGGCTTACTCCCTGAACATGCCTGCATGAAAAAGAAACTTGATGAAGTTGCCTTTCTCCTTGAGAGAAATCACATCAATCTTCAGGAAAGCTTTCAGAGGAGAGATCAACAAGATCAGGAACCACAGCATGAAAGAGGTCATGCCCTCATGGAAAGCACTTCGAAGTCCAAAGAACTCTTGATAGATTCTGGAGCTTCGAACCACATGATGGCTGAAAGAGACTCCTTCTCATATTTGGAGACCAGCAAATCCATTTCCATCAACATGGGATATGACTCCATCATCATTTCCGAAGGACAAGGTACTTTTGATCTTGAACATGGCTACTTTTCAAATGTTCTGTACACACCATCTCTGGCATCAAACCTCCTTAGTGTTTATCAAATGACACATATGGGAGTTCCCAAGAGAGTCTCCTTCATCCCAGATGATGTGGAGATCATGGAACTTGCATCTTGGAAACTTTGCAAAAGGCCTTGCAAACCATCATGCAAAATCCTATGAGTTCTCCCATTTTGTGGTGGATGCAAAGCCCACTGTATTGCTGACTCATGAAAATTAAGTTAGTAGAATGTGGCATGAGAGGTTCAGCCATCTGAACTTCAAATAATTGCAGCAATTATAGAAAAATTATATTTTTGAAGGCCTCCTGGTCATCAAGGAAACCACTGGAATTTGCAAGGGTTGTGTTGCTGGAAAGCACGCTGAGCATAAGTTCGATCGGGGGAAGGAAAGCCGAGCATCATGTATCTTGGGACTGATACATTCTGATATCAGCAATCCCATGCCTATGACATCCATGAATGGATAAAGGTACGTTCTAACTTTCATTGATTATTTTTCTAAGTACACATGGGTCTTTTTTATCAAAAAGAAGTCTGAAGTCTATAACGAATATAAAATAAATTAGTAATTAGATTAGTTAATTATATGGAAGGGTGTAACCCTTCACGATCAAATCCTATAAAGGAGAGCCTCCTTTTTAATTATTATCATCATCCAATATATTATTATTCATATTTCATTATTACAATGATAGTCAGATTCGATTAACTAACAACCGGATACAGTTGCTCCATTTGGTATCAGAGCAGATTCGCTCCTACATAATGAGCTCGGACTCGGCTCATTAATTCCTGATTTATTCCACTGCTCCATTTCACACTCCTCCCTTTGTTCGACCTTCTCAACTCCCTTTCCATTATTTAGGGTTTCCCTAGAATATCGGACATTGTCCAAAAACAAAAACAAAAAGTAAAAAAAAAAGGGTAAAAGAAAAGAAAAAATAAAGGTAAAGAATTGAAAAGAAAGAAGAAAGTTAAAAAGAAAGATAAAAGAAAAAAAAAAGTAAAAAAAACAAAATAAAGGAAAAAGAAAGTAAAAAAAAAGAAAAGTAAGACCAACACATAGTTTTACTTTCCAACTTCAACCTATGTTGCACCCTCCCTCATTCAACGTAGCCCTACAAACAAAAACAATATTAATAAACCAAATATTATTATAATAATATTAATATTATTATATAATATTTTAGAACTTATTAATCCACCTTTTAATAAAATATTTAAATAAAATATTTTTATATTTATTATTTTATTTCAACACATAAATTAATTATAATAATAATTATTAATTCATTAATTATTTCAAAGACATTAGTTGTCTTTTATTCCTCCATAAGTCAAAATAAACTTCCAAATACACACATTTTCATAAAAGGACCGAGGGTATGACAGAATTAAAAGAAAAACTTGAGAAATTGGAGAAGGACATCAAGGCCTTCGTTGCCAACCAAGAAAAATTCAGAGAAGAAATGAAAAATAACAAGGCACTTAAGAAAGAAATCAAAGAAGATGTTGTTCTAGTACTAGGAAGAAAACTTGATGACATAGTAGACATCATGCAGGAGAAATGAAAAGAATTAGATGACAAGATGTGTGTGATGACACAGAATATAAGCACCATGGCACAAAACATGAGCATCATGACACAAAACCAGAATACCATGATAATGGAAATGTTACAAAAACTAAGGTCTAATACAAACCATATCAGTAACTCATATATGGTTGACCACTATGTCAACAAAAATGAGAGTAACAAAACTGATCAAGACACTAAACAAGACAAGGAGACTAAATATAGTAGGGATGATCAAAATTCCAATAATATATTTGATAAAGATAAGCTCGAACAAGATCATAATGAGAGTCAATCTAGTATCATTGACAATAAGGAGGATCCATACAATGAAAAAATATGGATCCTACAATATGCAAAGGAATCAGATATTGTAGATTCATCTTATACCTTAACTCTTCTACGACCTTGGAGAAACCTAAATGTAACACCATCATGTGACTTCAAGTGTGAGAAGCCTCACGAAACGCCACTTCTCGAGATAAATCGTAAGGATAATAAAATCAAAACATTACATGATGATATCATGAGTATTGTGAAACAAGCAATATCTAAAACGATGCTTGATATGGTCAGCCACAAAAATATTCCTCGTATTCATGTACATGGAAAATGGGACAACAATAATAAACATAATCGGGTACAAATTCAAGTTACAAATGAAAGGAAAATGACAAACTACTACGTAAATACCAAGCACATACCTAATACAAGTTCTAAAAAAAACATAAATGAAGTAATGACATTTTTTCAACACAAAAAGAGAATGAAAAGACAATCATCTAAGATTTGAGGACAAAGCTCCTTTAAGGGAGTGGCAATGTAACAAATATAAAATAAATTAGTAATTAGATTAGTTAATTATATGGAAGGGTGTAACCATTCACGCTCAAATCCTATAAAGGATAGACTCCTTTTTAATTATTATCATCATCTAATATATTATTATTCATATTTCATTATTACAATGATAGTCGGATTCAACTAACGGACAACCGGATACGGTTGCTCCAAAGTCTGTGAAAAATTCACTGAATTGAAGGCCTTGATTCAAAATGCATTTGGCCAAAAGATCAAGATCTTGAGATCTGATAATTGTGGGGAGTATGTCAGTAATTATTTTCTTCAAATATGTTCCCAAAGTGGTATTCAGGTCCATCATTTAGTTCCCTACACTCGCCATTATAACAGTGTAGCGGAGAAGAAGAATCGGTCTCTTAAGGAGATGACCACCTGTATGTTGGAATCAAAGAAGTTGGCTGCAAATTTGTGGGCTAAATAAATGCATAATTAAATAGATATTCAGAATATATTTTCACACTCATCCCTAAAATGGAAGACCCCTTTTGAAGCATACTTCGGACACAAGCTGGGTGTGTCGAATCTGCGGGTGTTTGGGTGCACTGCATGGGCCCGAATTCCACTTGATAAAAGGAGGGATTTGAAACCACAAAGCATAGAATGTATGTTTATTGGGTATCCCAATGAATTGAAAATTTTCAAGCTGCTGGATATCAAATAAAAATAGATCATCATCGAAAGGAGTTTCAATTTTGATGAGCCTCTTCAGGAGGTGGAACTAGTGAAGGAGAAAACTGCTGAATTGCCTTCCTATTCTACTGAATATTTGGATGATGAAATTGGGGTAGATGACCCTGATTTGGATCCTCTGATTTATGATATCAGTGTACAGAAAACATCATATTTTGAAACAAAACCTGAAGTACAAAATCATCTCCCAACATGGGCCCGACAGACACTCTCCTCCGCAGGAGATAACATTGGAAATCTGGATGATCCAAGGAGAACCCGGTCTGATTTCCAAAGAGAAGGTATTGCACTCTCTTGTCCTGATTATTTTCTATCCAAATATTGTTATTTGATGATAATTTCAGACCCTAAGTCTTACTACCATGCTCGGAAGGATTCGATATGGCAAGTTTCCATGGATGAAGAGATGAATTCTCTTCAGAAAAACACTATTTGGGAGCTAGTTTCTCTTCCTCCGAGAAGGAAATTGGTTCAATGCAAGTGGGTGTTTCAAACTAAGGTTGCTACAGATGGAAGCAACTACAAATATTAGGCAAGTCTGGTGGAAAAAAATTTCTCCCAAGTCCAAGGTGTGGACTACCATGATACTTTTGCATCGGTTGCAAAAATGGACTCCATCCACCTTGTTTTGGCAATTTCAGCATCTAAGCACTGGGAAGTGCATCATATGGATGTTAAGTCAGCCTTTACACATGGATATATTAATGAGGATATATACATGAAGCATACTAAGGGATAAATTTATGATCCATCTTTGGTTTTCAAGCTAACGAAATCACTATACGGGTTAAAACAGGCCCCAAGAGAGTGGTATTCCAAGATGGATGCCTTCCTTCTCTCGCAGAACTTCCAAAGTTGTAGATCGGATACAAATGTGTATATAAAGTAGTATGATGGTAATTTGATTATTATTTTTTTATATTTTGATGACTTACTGATCACAGGTAGCACAGTTGCTTCTATTTCAGTCATCAAAACTGCTCTCCATAATGCATTTGAAATGAGCAATTTGGGGCTCGTAAAACAATTTTTGGGACTCTAAATTGAGCAAAATTCTGATGGGATAATGGTCAATCAGTCCAAATACATATAATACCTGTTAGTCAAGTTTAACATGGCTGAATGTATATCTTCTCCATTCCCTTTCCTTTTAGGGATCAGCCTTGAATAAGGAAAAAGCACACCTCCCATGGACTGCACCATTTAGCGACAATTAATTGGTAGCTTGTTGTACTTGACTCATTATCGGCATGATATTTGTTATTCCATGAATTTTTTATCAAGATACATGCAGCAGCCCCATGATATTCATTGGAAGGAAGCCAAGAGGATCCTCTAGTACATACAGGGAACCAAGACCTACGACATTCACTATGCTGCAAACTCCGAGCTAGAGCTAGTTGGATACACAGATTTTTATTGGGTGGGTGATTCTATTGATTGGAAGTCAACTTTTGGATATGTATTCATGTTTGGTGGTGGCCCCATTTGATGGTCTAGCAAAAATTAGGTCACCATAGCATTGTCTTCAGCATGGGCCAAGTATCGAGGAGCGGTGAATGCTTGCATCCAAGTTGTTTGGTTGCAAGGAATTCTTTCAGAGTTCGATCTTGGTAGTACTTTGTCCACTGTCCTATTTTGTGACAATAAAAGTGCTATTAATATATCCACAAATCTTGTTACCATGCAGAGGACGAAGCATGTAGAGATACACATGCACTATATCAGGGAGCTAGTGGATGACAGGACCATCATTCTGCAATACTGCCCGACTAATGAGTAGATTGCAGAAATATTCACTAAGATATTTTTAGAAAATAAGTTCACTTACCTCCATTCACTGTTGGGGGTGAGTTCATCAGGGTGATCCACTACTTTCAGTGTTCAGCTTGAGGGGGAGGGTTTCCCACTGGGTTTTCCCTCTTTTCCTCACTTAGTTTGTTTTGAGCATTCTTTGAGTTTCAGTATTGTACAGGGTGACCTATGGCCTTTGTTGTCGAGGCCCTAGAATTTTTATGCACTTTATGTTTTCTACTTCTCCTGAGTATAGCTTAAGGGGGGGTGTTGGAGACATTTACCACCATACATACTCATTTTCATTAATTTGGCCTAGTTAAACCACTATCCTAAGTTTTATTAACTTAATTGACATAAGAGGAGCATTGTATGACATTAGTGTGAGCACACCCACACCTACCTTCAGTCAAGGAGGCCAACTAATCCTTCTCCTTCATTCAAGGAGGCTAACTGGAGCACTCTAGGGGTGATCTGAGTGTCATAAATGAACTTAATTGATAAATCATGGTTAAAATTAGTTAAGCAAGGAAGTGAAGGCACCTACTTTCATTAAATTCATTATTTAATTAATATTTAATGAACTAGAGTCAACAAGGGCGCCTCCAACCACTTCTGATGGTCAGTTACACTTCAGTTAACCTCATTGGTGTTCATTGGAGTCATTGATGTGCTACCACTTGTTGGTTGGTTTGTAGTGACATGTGTCTGAGCTACTTTTAGTTAGATTCAGTCATTTATTGCACTCCAACTTTAGTTAGGACTCAGTTGAGTCAATTAGGGATTTTATCAGTGGTTAACTTGAGTGTTCACTGTGGCTTACATTCAGTTAAGCTAGACTCACTCATTCAATTCGAATGACCTCCTTGGGAATTTGAATTGTCTTGGAATTCATGCATCTGGAATGATCATTGTATTGTATCATCATTCTTTCATTTGATTATACAGAGCTGCTACTTCCATTGCAACACCATTTTGCCAATTTTATGCATATTTGTCTGTATTCTTTGTGAGACTGTGTTTTCAGTTCCTAGACCACTGTGACAAATTAATACTTCTCATACTTGAAGAAGCATGACTTTGAGAACTATGTCAAAGAATAATTTCCATATCCAAAGGGTGTTGATGTATTTGTAACTTCGGAATGTATTCATCTATGTATCTTATGTATTGTAACCCGATGTTTATTCTGGGATGTATCTATTATGCAATTGAGTCATTTTGTCATGCCCCGATGTTCGGATTGGGAGAATCAATAATGTAAACAAGTCATGTCAAGTCATAGTGGGTAACCCTCCGATTGTGTAAAGGTTAAAGTCCCCGCAGTTCCGGGGCACTAGGGTTATTAGACTCTCCTAGTAGAGGTCGGCTCTAGTACAGTTTTAGTCATGTCGAGATTAGTATAAATAGAGAGTTTGGGTCTCTATTTAGAACACATCACTCACACACTCAAGTGTAGTGCATAGTTGAGGAAGGAGAAGACATTGGGGCTAGACAAGAAGAAGATTACTGCTGTCGGGAGTGCATCTTACTGTTTTGGGGTTTGACATCTTGTGTTGATTCTATCTCTGAGGAAGTTGCGGGGTTTTCTCCATTTATGGTTTTGCCGATGAAAAACACTGTGTTCATTGTCTCTTGTGTTTGATTTTTGTACTTGTTGTTCTCTCAGTAAAGATCCTAACATAATTCTAGCTTAATGTTGAAAAACTAACAAATGGATATGAGGACACATCCAATCATAAGAAGGACTTATTCAAATATAAGAGGATTATTTCCATATCCTTGAAATACCATTGGATCTCACATATATCATCTTTGAATACTCAATGAGATGTTCGATGTATTGACCAGCTTATATCAAGAAAAGAATATCAACATGAATATGAACTTGAGGACTCAAATAAAGGGTATGAAGATGAAGATGTGTAAAGGAATTGAATCTTACTTCACAAGGGCCTCTTAGATGAAGAATAAAATAGAATCCATTGGATACAATGTCGAAGAAATGGAAGTGGATATGAAAACCTTGAATGGTCTCCCAATATCATGGGAATCACCCATTTTAGGAATTGTTTCTAGAAAGAATCTCACCTATGGTAGAAATGTACACAAGAAGAAGCTCAATTGATAGAAAGAGAAGAAAACATGGGTGAAGGATGACAATCAATACCAAAGAAGAGAAATCACAAGAAGGAAGAACATTCTCACAAGAATTTAAAAAAAATAAAAAATCAGAAGAAGGACCTCTCATAGCTGAGACATTCACTTATGATGAAAAATTACACTTTTCGAAAGAATTTCTAAAGAAGGAAGAAGAGAAGGATGATACGATTAAGGAGCACCAGTCAATCATGAAGAATGATGTCTAGGATATGGTTCCAAAACCTGAAGGGAAGTTCATAGTTTCTTCCAAGTGGATCTACAAGATCAAGCATGCATCAAATGGAATCATTGAGAAATACAAAGAAATGTTCATGGTTTCTACCATAAAGAAGGAGTCGATTATAGTGAGACATTTCTCTAGTGGCCAGATACACCACTTCAATGGTGGATATTGCACTAGATAGTTGGTGTAATCGAAGTAGAAGGACATATTGAGAAACCTCAAGGACTGAATACTCTCCACAAAGAATCACATATGCACATATTACTTTGTACAATATCAGAAGGAACTTATGGGATAACACATCTACTACATGAGGAGCTTGAGGATCACCTAGAGTGATGGAGATATCAACCTTTTATACAATATTGAAGATGGAATGCTACAAAGGATGAGAATCTCATAGATGGGTACAAGAATAACTTGCAACGAAGGTCAAGATGGAGGATCTTAATATCCAGTGACTTTGAGAGATGACATAGATTATATGCAGAATATCATCATTAGAGGAAGATACTTGTTACTCTAGTATAGAATGTCCTAATACAAAGAGTATAATATGTAGAGGGAGGATTTTTATCTGCATCAAACGGAGTGACTACATAGATCTCAAAGTTTGAGAATCTTGTCATGATTCTAGAGATTAGAGGTGTGGCAGAATCCAGAAGAGATTTTTCTTAGACAATGAAAATGTGTGTTTGAGATAAGGTTCGATATGTTGGGCTACACTAATGGAATCAAACTTGAAGTTAGTATGTGATCCTTATTAAATTGAGCACATAGATCTGTGGACAAACACACAACTCACAATATAGATCACACAATTTACTCAGTTATTGAAGAATGAAACAGTGCAAAAATGGCTTGCATCTGTGAATGATTTTCATTAATCAAATAGTAATTAGATAATAATTACAATGAAGTACAGTGGCTTTAATAGACACAAGCAATTCGAATCCACATGAGGAAATTCAAATTGATTAGACTCTACTTGACTGTAGGTAACTAAGACCTTGTCTAAATCACTATCGGAGGACTCAATAGTTAACTAACCTTGTCTAATCATAACCGGAGTTCATCAGAGTTCTAAAACACAACTCAAGTGTTACATTCAGTGTTGACTAAGGATAACTGACTGTGGTAGGTGAGAAATGCACCCCTCCTGAGTGCAATCAAGTAAACCTAGCGCTATCTGAATGTAGAGGACTAGAACTGAATGTAACTGACTCCTAACTTAGCTTAACTAGTCATCAACTAAACTGAACTGACCTTGGTTGGTTTTGCCACTCCTAGTGGCTCCTAAATTGTAAGGATTGGTCTACGAGGCTCCTAGACTGATGAAATAAAGTGCAATAAGTGGCTGTGAGCCTCAATTAGTGTTCCCCACACTTTAGTAACTGAAACATGTGCCCCAATTAGGCCAAGTGGACCCAATGGTGTTAATGACTATAAATAGACTGGATGGACTCACGATTTAGACATGACTCATGATTTAGACATATGACCAAATTGGAAAAGGGAGGATTAATAATCCTAACACCCCCCTGAATGATAACTTGGAAAATATTTGGGCCCTGGTAACTAAGACCATAGGTCACCCATTACATCAAGTAAAGTAAAGTAACTTCTCAAAAACAAGGTGTTGGGAAAAAACCACATGGGAAAAAATCCCCCCCTCTAATTAAGCAGGTAGAATCAGGATCAATATGGTTCTTCTGTGCATAGGTATCCTGGGGCCTGGCATGTGAACCTCTCCATAATTATGTCTGAAGGAATATTCCTCTTTGGAAGAAGAATGATATGCTCAACTAAATCAGAAATATAAACAGCTGTCGAATGAAGACTGGACCCATGTAGAGCAACTGAAGTCAACTGATAAGTGGGAAAAGCTTCTTGAGTATTTAGAACATGTGAGGAACACTCAATAAAATGACATGTTGCAGACATGAATAGAAAACCATGAGTGGTAATAACATCCCCAAGTGTTAGGAGCAAGTGTCCAGGCGGATGTAGAAAATATTCCTCTTTACCAGTTCTGTGAGGAGATGAGCATGTGATCAATGGTAGAGAAGCACTGGGACTATTGAGAGAAAATGATTGAGATCCATTGTCTGATATAGCTTCTGAAATAGCTAATGAATCACATAATAAAATATCAGCAACCTCATATGAGGAAACTAACACCAAATCCCCATCAACAGTTTTGAAGAGAAAGTGCGGTACTTGATTTTTCACACCAGAATTGGTGAGAGCAGCTACAAGCATGAATGAAAGCTCTTGGATTTTAAAATATGAACCAAATAATATTAGATTAGAAATTAAATCAGATCTAAACAATTTCAAAATAGATCCAAAACTGTGAAATGGAATCAAATCCCCAGCAGCAGTTTTGTAGGAGACTTGCAGTACTTGTTTCTTCAAACCGTTGATGAGAGCAGCTACAAGCAGTACTAAAAGATTATGAATTTGATATATTAAACCAAGAAATATCAGATTATATCTAAATAATATCATATCAGATCCAATAAGGTTAATATCAGATTCAAATAAATGGTTAACTGAGACGGTGGATGCACAGCATTCTTCTTCTCCAAATTTCTTAATTTTGGTGCATGCAATCCTATAGGAAATTGTTGGAAAATCTAGATCATGGGGAGTGAATTGATCACTCTGGTAATCTAATATTTCTTCCAAAATATCCAAGGTATCACGTATTTTCACACTAGCAACAACATTAGAGGTAGAAAAATCAAATTTCTCTTCACTTTCAGAAGCAATTACTGGTAAATTTTGCACAGAATTCAAAGGAAAATCACCGGTGAATGTTTGCATGGAAGTGCAGCACTGTTTTTATTCAATATCAGAGATTCAAATGTATTATTATGTTTCAGCATTATGAGGAGATGAGATATCAGAGATCTCATGAACTTCTTGAGCATCAAGAGAAGGAGTCACTGCATGGAGACTGTCTTCAATTCGAATTGACTGTGTAGAAGCTTCTGCTTCTTCTTCATATTGAACAACTTCATCAGAGAGAGTGGAGGCTGAGAATTTTGGATCAAGAGTGCTTATGGTGCTGGATATTCTCTCCAAAATTCTATTATGATCCTCATCAATCACTCCAAAGGTTCTTTCCAATCTTGTCCATAGTTCCTTCGGGTCTTCAATAGATCTAATGAGGTAGCGCAAGCTACGAGAAAGACCCGTTGCTATTGTTCCAAAAGCTCCGTCACTTTTATTCAGCCAGTCAATCTCTCTAAAACACTCTTTGCTGAGTCCAATAGACACCCGACAGAGACCTTGTCTCATCAGAGATGAAATCATCTTCTTCTTCCATTCTAAATAGTTTGAGGATAGGGTGAGAAGAGGAAATGATGAATCCATTCGAAGTTGTACCTGCAAAAAACACAAAAGGGGCACCATAAGATCTACAACCTACACATTTCAGGTTTTCACCACACCCAGCATAGTTGATCAATATTGATCAAAAATTCCTTTACTTGGGGTATTAAGTGGTAAACCTTCTGCTTCTGGTGCAGAGATGGAAGGAGCAATTTTGCTCAAAAATGATCCAATAGGAGATCTGAGGAGGAGAAGTGCCTTATCTGCCAAGGCTCTGATACCATATTAAATTGAGCACATAGATCTGTGGACAAACACACAACTCACAAGATAGATCACACAATTTACTTAGTTATTGAAGAATGAAACAATGCAAAAATGGCTTGCAGCTGTGAATGCGTTTCATTAATCAAAGAGTAATTAGATAATAATTACAATGAAGTACAATGGATTTAATATCCACAAGCAATTCGAATCCACATGAGGAAATTCAAATTTATTAGACTCTACTTGACTGTAGGTAACTAAGACATTGTATAAATCACTATCGGAGGACTCAATAGTTAACTAACCTTGTCTAAACCATAACCGGAATTCATCGGAGTTCTAAAACCCAACTCAAGTGTTACATTCAGTGTTGACTAAGGCTAACTGACTATGGTAGGTGAGAAATGCACCCCTCCTGAGTGCAGTCAAGTAAACCTAGCGCTAACTGAATGTAGAGGACTAGAACTGAATGTAATTGACTCCTAACTTAGCTTAACTGGTCATCAACTAAATTGAACTGACCTTGGTTGGTTTAGGCACTCCCAGTGGCTCCTAAATTGTAGGGATTGGTCTACGAGGCTCCTAAACAGATGCAATCAAGTGAAATCAGTGGCAGTGAGCCTCAATTAGTGTTCCCCCCACTTTAGTAACTGAAACATGTGCCCCAATTAGGCCAAGTGGACCTAATGGTGTTAATGACTATAAATAGACTGGATGGACTCCCGATTTAGAATGACTCTTGATTTAGACATATGACCAAATTGGAAAAGGGAGGATTAATAATCCTAACAATCCTACTTTAGAAATAGTTGATGTCATAGTCTACAGGCAGAATATTTGTTTGTTGATGTACTTGACGAACATGAGACAAGATTTTTTCTTTGCGGTGAATACTTTGATCCATACATAATGGATCTAATATGTGTGCACATGGTTGTGGAAATGCATGTGGTGTGGTACCTAAAGGGTACAATTGAGTATGGAATCATATATGTGAGAGATTAAAGGATTTACTAGCAAGGATGTGACTAACTCTGATTGGGATGGTAGTGCTACAAATAGGAAGAGCACTTCAGGTTTCTACTTTAGCTTGGAGTATGGCATGATTTTTTGGTTAAATAAGAAGCAAATAAACGTAGCATTGAGTATATATGAAACATATTATATTGAACTTTTTTTATCAAGTTGTGAGTAAGTATGTTTTTTAAAGCTACCTGTAGGGTTGTTCGATGAAAACTCGTGTGTATGGTGACCACCAAAGTAGTGTGAATCACATGACGAAAAATATGAAGCTACTAGTGAATGGAACTTTTATATGACATCATTGATGCAGAACATTTCTTCATGAAGAACAAGTTCAAAAGAAAGAAAGAGAATATTAATCAATTGATGAGGAATATGTACTTTGATCCAAAAGAGTTATACTGATGAAGACAAATATCATGCTCTAATCCATTTCAACATTGGATAAGAAGGGATGCATTTGTAGGGAACACAGATTCAACACCTACACACAGTCCTATGTGATCTATGGTGTAGAAGACTTTCTCACTATTTACAGTCATGACAAAGATAGGCACACGTCATCAGAATCAGACGATGAACTACAAAAAGTTGACAAAGAATCCAATAATTCATGTAAGGAAACAAATATAAATAGGGAGTCTATCAAACAAACAAATATAAGTATTTTAATTTTCATTTCCTATACATCAAGTTTCATAAATAATATTGTTCAATTATGTACATAGATATGTTCCTAGATTTAGAAAATGTATTATGCATGTTAGAGTGTTTTCATTTATGAACATTATACTACTAATATACATGTGATGGGTAAGTGGCCTATGGAATTGTACAACATTCCATTTCAACTTATATAGAATAAAACCTCTTTGATGACATGTTGTGATTAGTGTGTGCTATCAATTATTTCATGGTAGGGATGGAAGGCATCTACAAGGTTACCGTATGTATACGGGATATGGATCAACATTGTATTGGCTAAATAGTTGCATGATTATATGACATATGTCTTTATTTATAAGAATTTTTCATTATGAATATGTTTTGAATATTATGAAATGTTTCTAACCATGCAACTAAATTTGAATTGTAGGAAAGATCGGGTGCAATCACCTATAAGAAAATAATGATGAAGAACAAGTGATAAATAAAAGATTGTTGATGTATTGACTAAGTGTTATCCTGTGAAATGGCACTTCTTTGTCTAAGTACTGACACTCAATGTGTTGGTACACAAAAGGAAAAAATGGATGGAAGTGGTCAAAATCCTATAGATGTGCATGTGCCATCATATATTATCACCATGCTAGCCTTACCTCTTTTTTATAAGGTGATTAAGGAGAATTCATGACTATTTCCATTGAAACCCGCGAACCATTCACGACTATTGACAATACAACCCACAAATACATGATCAGAGTTTGTACATGCGGGTTTCCCTTATAAAAGTCATGTATCACTCATGACCTGCTAGTATTAATAGTCGTGAATTCCCTAAGCCAAAAATTAAAAAATAAAAACAAGTTTAGTAGAGGAAAGTTGGGCTCTTAATCATAACTATCCCAACTTCCCTAACCATCTCAACCTTAGTAACCTCTCTCTTTCCTCAAGTATAAATATAGGGTAGGGGTTGAGGCTAAACATCATCAATTCTAGAGCAAAGTAATGCGTGTGGATTTCCTTTGGAGATATTGGAGCAGCAGAACTCAATTTCCTTAGCTATCAAAGGAGAACTTGTTTAAGATATGGTTATAATCTTCCATCACTTTTTTATCAGTCAAGAGAGACTTTCTTCTAATTTGTGTCTTTGTACTCTTATGTATTATGATTTCTGAATTGTCTTGTCATTTCATTGCAAGCATATTATTTCATTAATATTCTATATAATATATAAGATATTGCAGGAAGGTATACCTCTTTGTAGGTGTTGAATATTCCCTAGAAGTTGTTGGGGAAATTTAGATTGAAGAAGAACGTTAGGATCAACCTCCATAAACAAGTTACACCTAATTTCTTCCTTATTTCTCTGTCAAATTCTTAAACATAGGTAACCCCAGAGACCCTAGGTTATAAGGTTGTATTCTCCTAAACAATAGAACTGGGGACTCTGCTTGCAAATCCAACCTGTTGTGGGTCCATTCCTTTGGTTTTCTTTCAGTTTTTCTCTATTTTATCTTGTTAGTGATTTATTTGGATTTTTCCTTTAGTTTCCAGTGCTTTATGCTTAGAACCTTTGGGTCATTTATTTTTCTCTTTGAAAAATTATGACTGTATTCGCGACCTGTCAGTAAATACAATCGTGAATTGTCCATTGTATTCGTGGGTTGCTTCGGTAATAGTCATGAATGGTATGTGGGATTCCTTGATGACAGTGGTGAATTTCCTATAGGTTTTTGTCATTCTGTAAGGTTTTGCTTGTTCTTTACTTTTTTATCCTTCAAGTGCATGTTAGGGTTCTTATTTAGCATTGTGTTTTAGCTTTGGGTCTTACATTTCATTGTTTTCTTTCTAGGTGAAGTAGTTGTTAGTAATTTTGGTCCACCTTCTTTGTTTGGGAATGTGTTGGGTCCTTCCTGCTTGGCTTCGCGGTCTGAATTCTTATGTATTTTTGGTCACTAGTGTCTATCAGTCCTTTAAGGACACTAATATACTTGTGATTTCTTTTCTGGTAGTATAAGTGAGTCACTCTTGCCATATTTTGGATCTATTACTCTTTGTAAGTCAATAATTCTGTAAAGTATAGGGTTTGAGTCATCTCCACCTCTTTGGTTGAATATTGTTACTATAGGATCTGATTGCTATCATTTACAATTATATGATCAGATTGTTTAATTTGCTCAAAGTGCATTTAGTTGCATATAGTTTTTCAATTTTTTGAAAAAGGAAGAAAAAAAAGCATTTTTTCATTTTGCATTAGGTTGCATTAGTTGTTTTTCTCACCATTTTTTCAGCATTTTTTTTTAAGTCTTGCAGTTTCTCATATTTTTTAAAATTTCAATAGTTTTCATTTACAAAGAAAAACAAAGGAAAAACATTTATTGTGTAGTTGCATTCATTTTGATTTTTTTATACATTATTTGCTTTCACTTTGTTGAGTCTATAACACCATTCAGTCTCATTCTGCTACCCTTGAGTAATACATCCCATTAAAAAGAACGTTTAATTAAAATATATTCGTAAGTTTCTTTTTATAGGTTCGTACATCAACTAGCTTAGGCTAGGTTTTTGGACTAGGAGATTTAAAGTGTCCAAAAGCACTTTGATTTCAAACACAGTGGACTATCTTTAGGTAAATACTCTTCTATAAGAGACAATTCGGAAATATCCACTCACATAAGAGTTAAGCACGAGGCCGTGTGAGAGATTTCTTGAGGAGATAACCCTCCACTTCCTTGTTCAATCATTTACCAGGATTGTTGTGCGTTTGGGGATCTTGTCAATACCACTTCTTGGGCCCCATGAGGTGCCAATATTGATAGGGTTTCGAGATTAGCTACCCTTCTCATGCACATCGACCAGGCTTGTGATTGTTTTGCCGGAATTTTGGTGTATATTTGGTAGCCTTAATCTTGAGACACTAGGATCTTACACAGGTGGTATTGGAAAGCTATTTCTAGTACACCTAGGATGAAATTGGAAGGTAACCTTAGTATACAATTTGGGAGGGAGGTTGGGTGATTCCAGTGCTTGCACCCATAAAAATCTTCATGAGACGCCAAGTAACCATCCTTTGATATTTACTGGTTGGACCTGGGTCCTAATCATCCCAGGATTTCCTTTGGAAGGTGTATATTTTATCTGATGTGTCTTTGTTACTTAGGATATTTTTAGTGTGTGTTGTTTTTCTTATTTGTGTTTAGTTGGTTTGCTATGGAGGAAACCCTCTTCGTAGGTCTAGAAGGTTGCAAAAACTTCCTCCATCTGTTATAGTGGAGCCTCCACTGCCACCTGAAAGGAAGAGAGTTGATATAGATGATTCATTTGAACTGACTAGTGTTAGTGAAGTTCCTGGTGAACCGGAAATCAGGTTTAATCTAGAAGAAACCTTAGCAGTAGAGATAGAATACTTGTAGGATGACGAGTTTGCAAGAAACTTTAATTCACCTCTGACTAATCTGAACGATCATGTTATAGTCCAGGTCCTCCCATCTAGTTCACTTGGTTCTAGTGTTCCTTTGATCCCATTCATGTCTAGATCAAGAGAGGGTATGTCTACCCTGACTTCAGCCATTTTTGTTGGTGGAGTCTCACCTCCTCTGGTGAGTTCTCCTAGAACTAGTGCATCTATTGCACCCCTTTCACCAAGTGCTCAAGTGTCTCAACCCTCAGCACCCTCTAATTTGGTAGGTCAGTCTAGTGGGGAGGTCACTAGGATTCCTAGTGTACCTTTTGCGACTCCTTATTTTATGAAAACTGCTCAAAGTGGTTCAAGTGTATTCACTTCATTCATCCAGGGTTTTTCATGGAATGGGGGACAAATTCCTCCATCTACTCCTTATTTAGGCCCTTTTCTTTCTTATGTGGGCATATTGTCTAGAAACACAAATGCTTTTGGTAATAATTTTCATACACCTGATCAGGTTTTGACTGCTCCTTTCACGAGCTCTCCCTTTTCACTAATTAGTGGAGGGATTATTGATCTTGTGTTTCAAACTCCAGTTTCAGCTAGATAGGTAAAAGCACATAGCATGCACCACAAACTAGTAACCCATTGGATTTCAAGTGGAATCCTTTCCATAGTGTTCCAACCACATCACAATCGGTGGTTGGAGGAAACCACACCTTTTCGTTTGGGAGCCAAGGGGTAAGTACTTCCACAACCCAAACTCCTTATTATCAAATGCCAGTTAGGCCCAAACTTCCTTTCCTAACAATGTTAAACTTGACATATTTGTCAAATTTAATCAATGAACCCGTGCGGCACAATGTGGCATTGCCACTTGTACCCATTAAACTACCCTCAGACATTCCTAAGTTTGAAGGAAACGATGGAGAAGATACAGGTGCACACATTAACACTTTTCACCTTTGGTACTCTTCAAACTCACTGAATGATGACTCCGTTCGGTTGATTATGTTTTAGAGAACCTTGAATCATGTGGAAGAAAAAAGGTATATAGAACTTCCCTCCGCTGCATGTGATAGTTTTCTGGATTTAGCAACCGTGTTCATTAACCACTTTTAGCTTCCTGTCCGGTATGATGTTGACACACACTTGTTGTTGACTTTTCGACAAAACAAGGCCACACATATTTTCGATCACATTTAGGAGTGGCGAAGATGGAAGAGGCTTATTAAGGCCACTATACCTACTGATTTTTTATTGGAGTGGCTCTTAAAATATCTACTTCCTTACATCTTTAAGGACGTATCCACTTTGGGGGTGACCATGGAAGAAGAGGCAATACTAAGGGAAATATTGTCCAATTGCAACAAGTGTCATCGATGCTTCCTGTCAATGGGAAAAAGGCATCATACAAGGTTAACGCGTTATGTAAAAGGACAAAGTGCATCAGAGCTCCTAGAATTGAGTAAAAATTCCTCCAAAAGATGTTTTAGCCAATGATATTCAGGGGAGTAGGAAAAGTGACAGTTTTTGGGTGTAACATAATGCCCCCCAAAGTATGAAGATAGAGGTATATGACATGTGAAATACTTTTCTAGATGTGATTCAAAATCAAAGGAAAAATAGTGGTGAGTGAGGAATTAACACGGTACCATATTACAAACTATCTGACTCAAATCATGGCTATTTCCCAATACACTATAGATCCATGTATAATGAACAAGTCATGGATACCAATAATACACTATAGATCCATGATACACAAGACTCAAATCAAGACATAGCTATGAAATATACACTATAGATCTATGTCATCCAGACTCAACCTTGAACATAGCCACTAGACATACATTGTGGATCCATACATTGACTCAAAAGTACTCCATCGAAAGCTGAGGATAGCCATGTATTCAAGTGAATACCTAAGAACTCAGGGTCTCCATGCTAATCCCAAACAATATGATTCTATCTGTGTGAATAGATGTCCTAATGTCGAACATGGTAGAAACCACTTGATTACCATTCATTGATGTTTATTGTTAACAAGTGTAAGGGAAATCAGCATGATTGTCAATGATTCCCAAGGTACCCTAGTTTATTACTCCAAATGTGAATATATGAGTTGAAGTCGAACAATCAACAAAATATTCCAATCATAGGCCAGTGATGAAATCCTACTATCAAAAGCGAGGAAACCTATCATTGAGGCAGGAAGGATTCAAGGTACTTGACTGGTTTATAAGACTAATTCCTAGATGATGTGCTGATGTTGATGGGAATAGACTCATTTAAGGAGGGACATGATGTTTTCCCCATCGTCAACATGAAACTTGGAAAAAAAATGTTTTTGAAGTGATCATGATAATGGAACTACCATGAGACTAATTCTAACATGACCAACTCAAAGTAAGGTAACGTAGGTGCAGAGTTAAGTTGTGGTAAAGACTCCCATTGAACATTGAATGACACGAAAAGTGACTTGGAAACATTGAATCAATGAGGAAGAGACCATACATAATGCAAAGGAGTGATGTTGCATTCTTTGAATTGACTTAAATGAGTTAAATGACTCATGAAAGTGGATTGACTCGATGACAAGTTGATTACCCAATTGTTTGAATGAAATACATATAAGTGCCATGTTCAAGGGAGACCATAAGCTGCCATTATTTAAAATGAAAAAAAAAATCCCATTCCTTTTATTTCCCCAACACGATGGATGAAAACCTCTTTTCTTTTTAATGAGATGGAAAAGGGTAACAAACGCTCGATATAGCCCATCATAATATGATTCCAACCTCATATTTTTTATGAACCTAAGAAAGGAGGGGTTCATTCCCATAAAGGGTCCTTCATCGCTTGATTTTATGAGTCCAAAGAAAGTAAACTCGTTCGTTATTTCATGTTTAGGGAGTCTGAAATGACTAAGAAAAATCCAAGATGGACTTTATCATAAATTTAATCTCGAAGGTACGAAAAAGTATAAATCGATACCTAGGAGAAATCTTCCAGTCACGATGAAATAAAGTGTACCTTTTTTCGTAAATGAGTCTTAACTATTCTAAAAGTGGGTAAACTATCACCAAATAGACGTCCTTTCAAATACTTTCACAATAATGAAAGAAACAAGTTCACTTGGTGATCTTTTCCTATTTAGGGAGTCTAAAAAGAAATTAAAGATGAATACAGAGGGTTTCTTTTTCATATTTGGTTTTACAAGTCCGAAAAAGAGATAAAGTGTACTCGGTGCCTTTTCTCTAAGTTTTTAACGAACATGACTAGGGTATTAAAGGCGCTCGAAACCTTTTTCAATTTAACACTGAGCATGAAAAAGTCAAAAAGAGACTCTGTCGTAGTAAAACAAAATCCCAATCAACTCCTGGAATCTTCAAAAAATACCATTATAACATTTTCACATTTGAAGCTTCGGGAAATATGGTAAAAATAAACAATATTTAACTAATTTTAAATATTATTTTCATTTTTAAACAAAAAATTGTATAAAGAGGTGAATAGTAAAGAATATTTTACCATTTTTTTTTACCAATAGATTTTTTAGTGAAAAATAGCACTTTGAGAGGTGATATTGCGATGAGGATTCTGGGACTTATTGGAACCTATTTGTCAAACTTTCTAGTCCAGGTAAGATATTGTCCCCTTCCCTTCCTTTTGATAGTAATTGTTTTTTATTTTATCAATATTTTTCATAGTTTTAATATGGGTTTATGGAGGGGAAGAGACTCTCTTCCCTCTTTCAGTAAGTGCGCCAATGCACTACCATAAAGGGGAAAGATCATCATCCCCACTCTGTTCCAAAGGGGAGAAAGTCAAGGATCCATGTTCTCTCAAGGAAAGAGCATTGGCGTCCCAAAAATTTCCAAAAGGATGTTTTAAAGCATGGTTTCAAAAATTTTATTCCATGAACTATTTATAATGCATGTTTTGTGGATGTCCCACAGGTCTCAAAACAAATCATGGTCATTTGGAAGGAACAAAAACACGACTTGGATAATTCCCAAGTGTCTAATGATCCAAACATGGTAATGTCTTTAAGGGAATGTGGGATTCTCAAATACTTCACAGTTCCAGGCATGAGATCCCATGTCTTATTGAACCATCTAATTAGGGCGTGGGACCTGTTGGCCTGTTTTTCTGAACTAGGCCAATAAGGAGGTTTTTTCCATACAATCAGCTTAAAACAGCGTCTGGTATGTTTGAATTAACAAAACCTCGCAGGTTGTGGTCCTGCTACCAGCTGATTTATCTCTTAAGGAGAAAATAAAATCAGCAAAATCTAATTTATTCTAATGTTATTTCTATTTAATTAAAACCTAAAAAACTATTAAGTTGCCTAAATGAATCCTATAATTAGTTTCAACTATCTAAAATGTCTTATGGTTTCTTTCTTAAGGAAAGACTCCAAGTTTTGAAGAGTTTTTCTGAATATAAAGACTTGTTGAAAGTATGCTAAAATTATACTAATTGATTTAACAGCTGTTAACTGGAAAGTACTAAAATAAAACTTAATCTAAACTATACTATATGTCCTATCTCAGCTGAGAGCATTTCTAAAGACTATATTAATTATTAATCAATAAAAGATGAACAGAAAGACTAAAAACACAATTTAAATAGAAATATTTAAATTATGAATAATAAGTCACTCTGTTATATGACCACAGAATCGAAGAAACAACTGATAATAAACAGTTATTTAAACTTTCTGAAATTAATTAATAATTAATTATCAACATAGCTATTTGAACTTAAAGATAATGTCTACTATAAAATCACTGTTAACATACAAATGATATTTTTAACAAACAAAAGAGTATATCATTATATCTTAAGTTTATAGTAAAAATACTAATAAACACAATCATAACGATATATTTGTTCAAAATGCAATATCGAACTGATAAAGTGTAAATTGTAATTAAACACACATATATATCAAAGCATAATGTGTTAATCGTAAGATAGAAGATAAGATGCAGAAGTATATAATATATCCAAAACAAAAATACCAGTAATGGTATTAGTCTGTAGATGTCCAGTCGTATTCACCTCCAAAGATTCAACTTCAGGAATGAAACACTAGCAATGAAATTATACTTCAAGTATGTTTTCTTCCAACACTCCATCCCTTGTTCATCAAAATTCCTAACTTATATACTACTATGATTCAGTTTTCCCTATTAATGTTACATGCAACATTATAGGGTTCATATAACTAAAAAGAGAATCGAATATCTTATATTAAACACTGTCACTATAAACAGAAAAACGACTAGCCTGAGTGTTTGCAAATTTCCAAGTACTTGAAAAATTCTTGACCATTGTTGAAACTCCAGCTCTTAACAAACAGCTACATCTCCATGCCAACGTATTAACAACATCCTGAAACTCTAGAAAGGAGTGATGACAAATCCACCTGCATGTAACAAACGAAGTATCTCATTAAAGCTTCTTACAATAAATACAATAGAATAAACTAAGATTTTAATGCATGCCTGTAAAATCTGCGATTTTACAGGCATGTAAAAAAAAATTTCATTACCTGTTTAACAACAATAGGATCCATGCAAAAGGAAAATGAGAATAACCATCATGTATTACTTTGAAGAGCGATTACTCTCCGTGCTTCAGTCAATTTGGCCTTTAACCTAATAATCTTTATGTTTTGTTTCTCAATTCTTTCAAGTAGGTGCTGGTTTGTACTTATTATTGACCTCTTCACTTTTTTATACTGATCTTTTTAAGCACTTACCTCTTTCCATCTGCTGATCCAATCCAGCAACTCTTCTCTAAATGTTCTATTTTCTCTTCTAACAATGCTGTACTAGATAGGCAATGCTTAAATTTACCGCTCAACTCTGTGATTTTATCCTGGTATGCATTATCTAGTACATGCTGCAGAGTTTCTTTTTCATTGGCTACCTGAGGAGAAATAGGGTTGTCAATATGTTGACTAGATGATGGTTCAGGGTCTACAATACCTGTGTCTATACCTAGTTGAGTAACCTCGACCTTGCCTGATTTTACATCATTACCCTTTACGAAAGTGGAATTATTTTCATGCATTGTATTAGGGATAGATGACGGGATGTCATCTTCAATATGGACGACTGTAGGTTGAGAATCCTATTGATTAACCATAGGACCCGAAATTGTATGGGTACTGTTCATACTCCTAGTAACCCTCCTTGAAAACAACAGATTTTCTGAATCAAACCCTCCCTTGTCACAGCAAATCTGGGCAAGACGATCTAATCTACGCATAGACTCCCTGCTGTGTTCATAAGTTTTATTTGATTCAGATACAACATTATCGGTTTTGCTTTTGGTTAATATTTCTTTTGTTTCTGTAGGGTTGCTATGACCTTTACCAGATAAAGGCTGATTCAGGAATGCTTTAGAGCCACAAGGGACTGTATTCCCATCATCATCTTTACTAATCCCATCGTTTATGGGTATACTGACTTCCCTGAACCCCTTTACCTCTGATACAGTTTCATAAGTATTATTAACCTCAGACTTTATGGATTTTCGTTTCTTACGAATTCGTGGGGAGGGATTCGGCCAGTACTACGTCGGCCCCAACTGACAATCGGTTAAAAACCCATCCCATGACTTGCCATTTACAGACAATTGATGTTGCACTACGATTTTGATTAACCCGTGGTGGAAAATACTTCTATCAGGGTCACTAAAACTTCTAACTGCCTGTGACATCTTCTTCAAAATTTGCCACAAATAGAACGGTAAATTGAGCTTAAAACCCTGTAGTTCTAATAGCAATATTAAATGGTAAAGGTGTAAATGGGAGAAACATCCGTCACAGGACACATACCTTACCAATATTTCGTAATAATCTCTTCATTCGGGCTTCAAGAACCTGACAGGGACACCTATCTTCAGCTTAGTATCATCCAGCAATGGAAACAACAAAGATAAGCACCTCTTCTTATTAACCTTGCTACCCTTAAACCAGCGTTCTCCAACTTGCGGGAGCTGTGTCGCTGCTGCTATATTGTCTTCGTTAATAACGAACTCAAAACTCCCTATCTGCACAATGTCATCTTTTAAATTCATGGTGAATAGCTTAGTCACCTCTGCATGATGACCATCGAAACTCTTAAAGAATTTCCCCCATCCAATTTTCTCAAAACGCAGAGCTACCTCCTCGTTGGCTTCTATGAGTTCAGAACCAGAGATTTCATAACAGTTCAGAGGAGCCATAGTTTCCTCCATGTTCTCCTGGCTTCAAACTGAAATGAACGGAGAGGTGAACAAGGAGGGAATAGGTACCCAAACGTATGACATGATGTGCAAACTTCACATGATTTAGATCTGACAAACCCGGGATCTCTGGTCATGGTCATTTTAGCCGAGCCTTAGCAATGATGAGAGTTGCAACTTAACGTTATATTATGATATATGTAGGTTTATCTACGATTTAGCCACGACTAGTAGTGATACTCAACCAAATCGGCGTACCAGAGATCTTGTGATTGACGAATCATAAATTCAAACATTGATTATAGACAGTGGTTAATAATGAACTTGTACATCGTGATAAAATGACATGACTATCAACATTCAATTCTGTTAATATGATGCCTCCATATGTTCACAGCTATCGATTTATCATGAGGTGCAAGCCACATCTCTATGCTAACTCAGCAATCCGATTGACAAACGTTATCATTTTGACACATGGCCCTTCGTAAACTATGTCACCTTAATAGTCTTCTCCAGTTTTAGCGTGAAAGGTGGTAGCACTCTATGTGATATAGTGATGAAATCACATATCCTAATGTTAGCATGACAACTAGCGAAATGGCTTGATTTAATATCTATGTCATATTTCATAGGCTTAGTTTTAAATCTTTCAAAAATCCTATCTATGAATATCCAACATTAAATTGATAGGATATTAAATGATAAAACTATAATATGTGAAAAATCCTATATGAAAATCACTTATTCATTAACTATAATATTTACAAAAATCATAGTAAGGCATTATATGGAATATAAACTTTAAGTTTAAAAGTCACCTTGAGTTCTAAGAACTTAGGATTAGTAATATCTCACCCATATCCATCTTTTAAACCAACACAAGATGTGTTTTATTGATTTTCCCTTGGCATACTATCCTTTCGAATTTCTCAAATCATATATAGTCACATAAATTTATTTTAATGATTGAATTAATTACATGAATTCTTATGAAACTAACTGACAGTTGTTAATTGCCAAGTTCACTAGCATGATTTCACCAACTTAAAATATATCATTTTACTTTTCTTGAATTGAGAGTACCTTCAGAATCAAAGATTCTGAAGGCACTCTATTATAATTTTGAGTAAAATATAAAATAGAGCTGATCTCCCTTCATCATAATGGAATATGAAGGGGTTGTTGCTAGCTGCCAACAGGACCCCAAGTAGCAACACTTCTAAGTGGGTAACCATGTCCTAACCATAGACATAGAGGATATCTATTTCTTGACCAGAATCTCTAGAAGAGGGATTATGGTGTCACTCTTCATACCATGAGGAGGAGATATGACCATCGATGACCTAATTGACAAGCATTGCATGATTGGGACAAGGTCTCAAGGTGGAAAAATTACAATTAAACATATCATGGATAGGCCATTGAGGACAATTGGATTTACCATTGAGAAGGTTGCAAGCAACATATCTTCCCATCATATGACTCGAGATCACATATTGTTTGCATTGGAGTGTATGGCTCCAACCATTTTCAATTGGAGTGAGGAGCTTCTAGTGAGCCTCAAAGACCAACTCACAAAGTGTCATCAAGGGGAACTCAAGCACTTCGGATACGGTGCTATAGTGGTGTCCTTATTCCTAAAGAGGTTCCTATTGTTGCATCCTCAAGTTCCTTTGAACAGGTTAGATCCACAAAGACTCATGGATATTGAGATGGGTGGAGGCAATGGATTTCCATGGAGGAGGCGATGGTCCCACAGTGACCTATGGTTCCATATTCTTTTGATGGCTACATGACCAACTTCTAATGGTGGAAGACTATGCATATTAAAGGACGTACTTTAGAGGTGACCCTGATCTACCTTAAACTAAGGATGATCAGTGGGATGACCGAGGTAAAAAAATATTCCATTGAGTTTTTCATTTTCTAGTATATTTCATTTTTTTTATTTCTTTGATATTAAGACATTGTATTCTACATTACAGATATTCATCCATCACAAACAATAGAAGAATCACCCATTGAGAGGGAAGGGTGGTGAGGGGTATTTCCATCTAGAACATAGAGGAAGAAGAAGAACTGCGGGAAATCAAAGAAAACCTACAGAGGTTGACAGTTGGGTTTCTGAATATCTCCATTGACGATTTACTATGACGTTATCAATGCCATACCAGAGGGATTTCAGGCCGTTTCAAAAGACTCCTCCGTAGAGTAGCTCATGCCATGATGTGTTTTCACGAGCATGAGGATTAACCTAGAGTCACTATGACTTGTATAATTATGATGAAAGCTTCAAAGATTCAGATTTGTATCTTTTTAATGTATTGAAAACTCATAGTTTCATATTTTAGTACACTAAAATTTTATGGCTTCAGATATTTTTCCTCAGTATCGGTTGTATTTAAATATAAAAAAACATTTTTTACAAAAATTCATGTCTATGTGGTGTATTTGTACATGTATGGATACTTATTATGTGTTTTTATGATCTTTATGCATGTGACCAATCTCAAATGAATGTTAAACATGAACTAAGTACAAGTCAAAACGTAATTAGCTAACGAATCAACAACTACATTCAAGTGTCTTGGAATATGTTTAAATGATGAGAACTCGAAAGAACTATCAAGAATATGAACTCTTCGGAATATTTGAAGAAGAAATGGGTTACGAATTGTATAAATCCAGTTTAATTAAGAAACAACTAATTCAAAATCTAGATAGACCATAATATGAATCACATTATTTGATAAAGCTTAAATTAATATCTTGATTACTGCATGATACTCTTTAAAATTGTTTGTAGTAGTACCTAAACAAGTTGTTCATGAGCTCACCAAATCACTGGTAGGGGAATAAAGTACCCAATCTATTGATGTGAGGTTCAAGGTATGTCGACTAGCACCGTTCACAATTCCTGAATAGGTGGTCATATGTTCATTCAAGAAAAATAAAAGTCCACACTATACATATCACACTCTATTAACAATATTTACAAGGTCTCTATGCTAGATTACCTTAGCATAGTACCTTTTAAGGTAATTCCCATTTCGGATCTCACCCAACGGTTTTCCATCATAATCTATCAGCTCATAGGCTCCTTTCTCTAAAACATGACTCACAACATAGGGCCCATGCCACATGGATTATAATTTTATGCCTCCCAACTTGTCTTGTTTTTGGTCATATGTAAGGACTAAATCACATTCATTAAAGAGGCAAGGGTGAACGGATCAGTCAAATTGATATTTGCTTCATTTCTTTTGAATCTCATTAGCTAAGGTATCATCTTGATGAGTTTCATCAAAATTGTTCAAATACAAGAAATGTTCTTCCTCCACAATGGTATTGGGTAGTAGTTCTACAACAAGATATAGAGAAGGGGTCTCACTCTCGATAGGAATAGTAGTATCCAGCACATACACCAGTTGAAATGGTGTCAAACTAGTGGATGTCTTGATGCTGGTCCTATAAGGCTATAATGCAGAAAATAATTACAAGGGCCAATTGGACTTAGCCCATCCTACCATTGTCGAAGCATAGTTTTTAATACCGTGTTGATAGCTTCAACTTATCCATTGGCCTATGGGTATTAGGGTGTCGAGTTATTGTGATGAAAACATGATTTGGCACTTAGTTTTGACATCATTTGGTTTTGAAAATTCAAATCGTGATCAGTCACGATGGCTTGTGGGACTCCAAACCTAGCAATAATGTGGTTAAAGAGAAAAATGCCAGCAATTTTACCATATTCAGTGTATATAGGAATGGAATCATCCCATTTTGTGGAATAATCCATGGCTACAATGATGTAACCATGCGCTCCGACTGAGGTAGGCTTACAATGCATGAAATCGATGCCCCGTTTCGTGAAGGGACCTAAAATGATGATGGTATGTAATAGATATGGGTAGGTGCACTTTTTTTATTGGAAAAGCTAGTAGGGTGGGAATTTTTTTATGACTTCCATACAATATTTGAATATTGAGGGCCAAAAATACCCAGTGCATAGGATTTTCTGGGCAGTATCCATCCCAAAAAAGATGACCGCCACAAGCTCTAGTGTTACAATCATTTAACACAGTTTTAGACTCATCATGAGTTAAGAAATGCCACAAAATTGAATCAAATCCATAGTGGTACAATGTATCATTTTTTATAATATAGTACTTGGTGTGATGACGAATATGGCTATGTTCATCTTAGGTTGTGTTTGGATGAAAGCGTTGATTCTAGAGATATAAAATCAAATATCCATACCAAGGATCAGACATACTAATGAGGAATAAGGATTCATCAAGCAATGAATCAAAGGGCTACACTTCCTTAGTAATATAGGGAAGATCACACATTAGTTCTGTGAAGACTAGAGACTTCTTTGAACTGGATTTGGCGAATTCTAATTTGAACTCCTAGAGAATGAAAATCTAGGGACAATATTTTCCCCCAAGTACTTGACAAGCCAAGATGAAATATATGGGGTTAGAATCTGTGTACACACTAATTGTGTGGAGCATAATGTAAAGATGAAAATTATGGACTTCAATGACCATAGCTAGATCTAACTTCTCGACATATGAGTAATGTGTTTCAGATTCAAGAAGACTCTTACTTAGGTAATAAATCACGTGTTCTACGGTCATTTTCATTGGTTATAAATAGCACCATGTTGATGGTAGTTAAAGATGCGGCTACATACAAGAAATAATCCATAGTATATTCAGGTGGTTGCAAAAGAGGTGCCTTTGTAATATCATGTTTGAGAGTATCAAATGCACGTTGTGCAGGATCGTCCCAAACAAAAGGTGTGTTATTTTTAAGCAAACACATAAAACCATGTTTTTCTTTATCGTAGTGGCATACAAAACAACAGAAAAAGTTTTCCTTCCCTTGCAAACTTTGGATTTTTGTAATTTTTTAAAGAGGTGGTAGGTCCAAAATAGCTTCAATATTTAGAGGGTCTATACGGATGTAATCCTTGGAAACAATGAATCCAAAAATTCGTCCCATCTCAACACAAGAAAAAAAAATTGTGTGGATTTAACTGACTGTTGTAGTGATGATATCTAAGAAAAATGGCTCTCATATGGTCAACATGATGTTCTTGATGCCACAAATGAGCAGGTGAATCATCAAGGTACAGTTAAACAATATGTTTTATGCCATGGAAATCATAAGCCATGACGCATTGAAAGGTAGCGCCAACATTTTTAAGACCAAAAGGAAACTTGATGTAGGAAAAGGTACCCCATGGGAAAATCAAAAGTCATCTTATGTTGATCGGAAGGGATATCTCTATTTGTTTGTAGCCAAAAAAAAACATCCATAAATGAAAATAAGACGCTTCAAGCACATTTATCGATGATTTGATTTATTTATGGAGTAGGGAAATTATGCTTCAGACAAATCCTATTAAGGTATCTGAAATTGATACAAACCCTAATTGTACCCTTCTCTTTGGTCATAGTAACAATATGAGAAACCCATTCTATGAGCAACACAGGGAAAATGAACCCAACCCTAAGAATTTTTTCAACTTCTTCATTAATGGTTGTTTCTTTTTTGTGGATATACTTGATGTAGTTTCTGATGAATCGGCTTGGAGTCATGGTATGTCCTGATATCATGAAAGACAATCGAAGGATTAATACATGGAATATCTTCATATTTCCAAGAGAAAACATCTTTAATTCTCTAAACAGGGTAATGTAAGTTTCATCTTCTGGAGAAGAACAATTCTGGACCAAGTGAATGTGTCCAACAAATATAGGTTTCACTGATATCTCCACTGGAATGGTATTAGTAATATTAATCAAATCAACTTCGGACTCAACATTTTGGATGAGTACAGGTGATTGAGGAGAAATTATGATATCATATGAAACCAACGACTCAAAATGATCTTCTACCGATTAGTAATGGGGAAGGAATGAGGATCGATGGTGATCATGTTTCCAAGGCATTTCATGTAAAGACATGACTCCCATAAGGGATTCATTTGATGGAAGAGGGTACAAAATACAATCTAGATATGGATAAGGGGAATCTAACCAATATGGAAGATGGTAGCGGTCTAATGCCACCAAAATGTGGTCATTAATGCTAGGGTCATTAGAGGTGGATTGAATAGCCTAGTAAATATCTTCAAAAGGAATTAAAGGTGTCAAATCAACAATTGATTTCTATTTAGATGAGGTGTCATGACTCGTTAAAGAGATCATGTTCACATATGCGATCTGCAAAGGAGGAGGAGGATTTTTCAAAGGAAATACTCCCATAAGCGAAGAGTATTTAAGTAGGCCTACTCCAATGTTCTGATACTACGGAGTCGTAGAGTCCAAGAGTGGAACATTGTTCACAAAATTAGAACTCATGTCTAGAGAATAAAAATCTAACTAATCAACAATAACAATATTCCCTTGGAATGGGAATCGGATGACACGAAATACGGATGATTCCATTGCCTATATATTTCACAACCAATTCCTACCTAGGAGGATATTATCATTTAGAGGAGTGTAGATAACCTCGACATGGATGGACACTTATTTTCCCCCTAATTCTATTAATAAGGATGGAATTAATCCTTAGGGTTGAAAACCATGACCATCAAATTCATTCAATGTCATAGGTGAACGGTTAATTTTAGGGGAACCTATAGCTCTCCAGTAGGATAGAGAAATGACTTAGATCGAGGAACCCTCATCCAAAATGGTATGATGGACATTCTTCCCAATGGATTTCATGGATAATTGAAATATAGTTGATGGGAAATCCTTGACTTAAAACCTTCCAATTTAAAAGTGATAACATTATTATTCTCAGAATCCATAGCTCCAAGAACTGACAATAGATTCTTCCTCTATGCATGACACATTAGGAGTACTTAGAGGGTAGACATAACAAATAGGGCTTGGGAAAAATATTCCACTACATTGTAGTATTGGGATGCACATGCGCTATGATTAAATATTGATTTACAAATGATACTATTGGGTGGCTAGAAGACTGTGTCAAGAACATATTTTTTAATTTAAAGACCGTTGGTAGGAGGAGGGATGGAAGTTTCAGTTTTATCAACTAGATCGTTATCACTCTTTTTCTGTAGAGGAGGGTCATAGCTCTGAAATCTAGTCATAATATGAACCAATTCACTAAACATCATTTTTAATTCATCAATGGAAGATGAGTAATACCCATGCAAGGATTAATGGCCAATCAATTGTTGTTTGGTAGGGAAAGGATCAATCAAACCTACCAGGATGGAAGTGTTTTTTATAAATTTTCTAACCTCCTCATGACAAGGAAATTCTTTGATGAAATGATCACCTCCAAAGATTAGGTAGGGAAATTTAACCTTTCTCTTATTTTTTGATTCGACATCCAAATTTTGTGTTTTATTATCTTCCTGTTGATTCACAGATTTCTTGGATTTGTTTCTTCTTTTCGTCTTCATTCCTAAAGACTCTAAGGATTGAATCACATTGACTTTGGTACAAATAGGAAAATAAAAATTAGTCTTTGGATTAGCAACAACATGACTAGAAGGTAAAGCATTTTTCTTTTAGTTTTTTGTGGATTTGGCCATGGACTGTGTTTGGACAGAACCAAGTATGACATCGATAGGTGGTTTCATCGAAGGTATTGAAGGGTCTGAAGTAGGACTAGGAGCCTTTGGATTCAAATCATATGGAGTTCCTGACTGGGAACAAACAAAGTCTAGGTACTAAGCATGACTGATGGCTTGCTCTTCAGTAACAACACATCCCATGGAAACATCCCTAGCAATGGGTGGAAGTAATAACTTAGTAAACTAATCAACAAGTAATTTAATTAGAATGGGAGCCTTAATAAACCTATGTCTCCATCTCCACTCATGTATATGATCTAATATATGGGTGGAAGTGGTCTAACAAAGTTAGGTCAAAATATCTATACATGTTTCATATCTAATTGGTAACAAAAAATGATTCAGAAAATTCATTGCTAGACTGTTGAAATCCCAAAAGAAATGCTGAGGTAATTATATATACCATTTAGCCATAGTTCTGGTGAGATTTCTTTGAAAAATTCTCAAACAGATAGAACCATCCATTAGTGAATTCGATGAACACCACAAATGATAAGTCATCACGTGGTTTTTTTTGTATTCACTAGGTTTACCGTCAAATTTTGGTATATTTGAAGGTAACTTTACAGGAATAGTTGGCCATGAAGGATCATGGTGGATAGCGTCCTTAATCAATCGTGACAAATATGGTAGATCAAGTGTAGCTAGAAATTGCAATTGTTGATTCGGTTGAGGATACTGGTAATATTGATAAGGCATATGTGTACAAGTAGGACCATATGCTAATTGATAAACATGTATTGATGATCCTTCTATAACAGGTTGGTTTTTTTGTGGTTGGTTTCAAGATGATCCTCCTGATGGTCCTCCAGGGGGTGGAATTCAAGGTGGTGACCTCCAAGTGGTGGGACTCCAAATGGTGGACCTACAAGTGGTGGAAATCTAGACAATGGACCTCCAGGTGGTGGAACTCCCAACATACCTTCTCTAGGTAGTCCACCAAGTGGTCCCCAATATGGGCCTCTCGATAATCCACTAGGTCCTCCATGTGATATTCCAAGAAAACTCACAGGTGGTATCCCAGGTAAATCCAATTAGGTTTCCCCTATGGGGTATTCATTTTCCTAGAATAAGGAATTTGGGATAAAAATTTCTTGAGGAAATAGGTAGATAATTTTGATTTTCCATAGCGGGCTGTTTTCCTAGATAAGTATAACCCCACATGAGTTGATTATACATAGGTTGCACCCATGATGGTTGTCCTAACACAAATAATGGATCATCACATGTCAAGTTATGGAATCTTAGTAGACTATTGGCTTCCCTAAAGTGACATTCTCCCCAACATTCGAATCAGTTCTCCTTGTTGTCGAAACAACCTGGGCTAGGGATTCCTGTTGGAGACATTTATCCACCATGCACACTAAATTTGGTTAATTTGACCTTGTTAAACCACTATCCTATTTTTATTAACTTAATTGGAATCAAAGGAGCACTATATGACACCAGCATGAGCACACCCATGCCTAAATTCAGTAAAGGAGGCTAACTAAGCCTTCTCCTTCATTCAGGGAGTCTAATTGGAGCACTCCGAGGGTGATCTGAGTGTCATAAATGCACCTAATTGCTAACTAATGGTTACAATCATTTAAGTTGAGTGGTGAAGGTACCTCCTTTCATTATATTGATTTTTTTATTAATATTTAATGAACAGGAGTCAACGGGGGAACCTCCAACCACCTCTAAAGGCCAATTTGACTTCAATTAACCTCATCGGGGTTCATTGGAGTTGTTGATGCACTACCACTTATTGGTTGGCATGCACTAACATGTGTTTGAGCTACTTTCAGTTAGAATCAATAATTCATTGCACTCTGACTTCAGTTAGGACTCCGTTGAGTCAATTCGCACTTGATCAGTTGGTTAACTAGTGTGTTTACTGTGGCTTACAGTTAGTTAAGATACACCCATTCATTCAATTCGAATGACCTCCTTGGGAATTTGAATTGTCTTGGAATTCTTTCATCTTGCATGATCATTGCATGGTATTATTCATTATTCATTGATTATACAGAGCTGCTACTTCCATTGCAGCACCATTTTGCCAATTTTATGCATATTTGTTTATATTCTTTGTGAGACTGTGTTTTCAGCTCCTAGAACACTGTGACAAATTAATATGGTATCAGATCTCATGGAAGGACAAATCTTAGATCTCTCAAAAACAAGTTTTTTGACATATCTTGCATGAAAAATTGAGCAAAAGCTCAAAAATCTAGCACTGTACCAGAAGCTAACGCTTACCACTTAATACCCCAAGTTAAGGAATTGTTGGTCAAGCTTGCTTGATCAACTATGTTGGGTGTGATGAAAGCCTAAAATGTGCAAGCTGTTCAACCTTATGGTGCCCCTTTTATTGTGATTTGCAATTTTTAACAGGTGAAAGCATTTTCTCCAATAGTTTGAAATGGATTCTTCCGTAGAACTCTTGACTCCATTCAATTTCCATTCATGGAAAGGAGACATGGAGATCCAGCTACATGCCAGAGGACTCTATAGGGTCACTATGGACATTGAAGAAGGGATTTTTTCTGTGATAGACAAAGCTATATTCTTGAACAAGAAAGATGAAGCATTCAGATTCTTGTGCCTCTCTGTTTCCCGAGATCTTCTCTTCCATCTCTCGGGATTGAAGACTCCAAAGGAAATTTGGGACAAATTGGAAACCTTGTATGGAAAATAGGATGATTTGAGAGTATACCAGCTTGAAAATGAGTTGATGTCTCTCCAACCTTCCAATTTCAAGACCTTAAATGATTTTTTCACAAATTTCAAGCACATTGTCTTACTGTTGAAGCAATGTAAGGTGGAGAAGGAGGATGATCATCTCATCCTCACCATACTCTCCAAACTTGGAGCTAATTATTTGTTGTTTGTCTCTACATTCCATACGGGGAAGCTCACAACCCTTGGATGGAATATGTCATCACTCAATGCCTTCATTAAGTCCCTAACAAGTGAACATGATAAGCTTGTCCATATGGGGATCATCAGATCCTCCCATGATCAAGCTCTCCATGTCTCAGGGCCCAAATATTTGAAGGGTAAAGGAAAGTAGCTGAAGAACCCAAAAACCAAATTTGAAGCTCCTAAGCCTAAATTTGAAAACCAGTAGTAGGAAGAGCTTTCCGGATCAAAGAAGAACAAAGGAAAAGGGAATCATAGAAAGGAAAAAGTCAAGTGTTCATACTGCAGGAAGGGCTTCCACCCTAAACATTCCTGCATAAAAAATAAAATTGATGAATCTACTTCTCTCCTTGAGAGAAATCACATCAATATTCTGGAAATATTTCGGAGGAGAGATCAGTAAGATCAGGAACCAAAAAATGAAAAAGGTCATGCCCTCATGGCAATCACTTTGAAGTCCAAAGCACTCTTGATAGATTATGGAGCTTCGAACCACATGATGGCTGAAAGAGAATCCTTCTCATCTTTGGATATAGGAAAATCCATTCCCATTCACATGGGATATGACTCCACAATCATATCCAAAGGACAAGGTACTGTAGATCTTGAGCATGGTTATTTTTCCAATGTTCTGTGTACTGTCTCTTGCATCAAACCTCCTAAGTGTTTATAAAATGACACATATGGGAGTGCCCAAGAGAGTCTCCTTCATCCTGAATGATGTAGATATCATAGAACTTGCATCCAGAAAACTTGTAGCAAAAGGACTTGCAAACCACCATGCAAAATCCTATGAGTTCTCCCATTTTATGGCGGATGCAAAGCTCACTGTATTGTTGACTCATCGAAATGAAGTTAGTAGACTGTGGCATGAGAGGTTCAGCCACTTGAACTTCAAATACTTGCATAAATTACAGAAGAATTCTATGGTTGAAGTCCTCCCAGACATCAAAGCTACCACTGGAATTTGCAAGGGTTGTGTTGTTGGAAAGCACTCTGAGCATAAGTTCGATCGGGGGAAGGCAAGTTGAGCATCATGCATGTTGGGACTGATAGATTCTGATATCAGCAGTCCCATGCCTATCACATCCATGAATGGATCAAGGTATGTTCTGAATTTCATTGATGACTTTCTGAGATACACATGGGTATTTTTTATCAAAAAGAAGTCAAAAGTCTTGGAAAAATTCACTGAATTGAAGGCCTTGATTGAGAATGCATCTGGCAAAAAGATCAAGATTTTGAGATCTGATAATGGTAGGGAGTATGTAAGTAATTAGTTACTACATATATGTTCCCAAATTTGTATTCATATCCATCATTCATTCCCCTACAGTCCCCAGCATAACGGTGTAGCAGAGAGGAAGAATCGATCTCTCAAGGAGATGACCACCTGTATGTTGGAATCAAAGAAGTTGGATGAAAATTTGTGGGTGGGAGCCATGAATCCTACAGAATATATTCAGAATAGAGTTCCACACTCATCCATGAAAGGGAATACCCCTTCAAATCATATTTTGGACACAAGCTGGATGTGTTGAACCTGAGGGTGTTTGGGTCCACTACATGGGCCCGAATTCCACTTGATAAAAGGAGGGCTTTGCAACCCGCAAAGCATCGAATGTCTATTTATTGGATATCCTAATTAATCTAAAGGTTTCAATCTGCTAGATATAAAAACAAAATAGATCATCATTGAAAGGAGTGTCAATTTTGATGAGCCTCTTCAGGAGGTAGAACTAGTGAAGGAGAAAACTGTTGAATTTCCTTCCTATTCTATTGAATATTTGGATGATGTAATTGGGGCTGATGACCCTGATTTGGATCCTCTGATTTCTGATATCAGTGTACAAAAAATATCAGATGTTGAATCAGAACCTGAAGTACAAAATCATCTTCCAACTTGGGCCCGACAGACACTCTCCTTCGCAGGAGATAACATTGGAAATCCGAATGATCCAAGGAGAACCCAGTCTGATTTCCAAAGAGCAGGTATTGCACTCTCTTGTCGTAATTATTTGCTGTATGAATATTGTTATTTGATGATAATTTCAGACCCTAAGTCTTACTACCATGCTCGGAAGGATCCAATATGGCAATTTTTCATGGATGAAGAGATGAATTCTCTTTAGAAAAACACTACTTGGGAGCTAGTTTCTCTTCCTCCGGGGAGGAAATTGGTTCAATGCAAGTGGGTGTTTTAGACTAAGTTTTATGCTGATGGAAGAACCTGAAAATATAAGTCAAGTCTGGTGGAAAAATGTTTCTCCCAGGTCCAAGTTGTGGACTACCATGAGACTTTTGCACCGGTTGCAAAAATGTACTCCATCCGCCTAGTTTTGGCAATTTCTGCATCTAAGCACTGGGAAGTGCATCATACGGATATTAAGTCTACCTTTCTGCATGGAGATATTCATGAGGATATATACTTGAAGCATCCTGAGGGCTACATTTCTGATCCATCTTTGGTTTGCAAGCTAAATAAGTCATTATACGGGTTAAAACAAGCCCTAAGAGAGTGGTATTCCAAGATGGATGCCTTCCTTCTCTCGCAAAAATTCCAAAGGTGTAAATCAGATAAAAATGTGTATATACATCAGTATGATGGTAATTTTATTATTATTGTTTTATATGTTGATGACTTACTGATTACAGGCAGCACAGTTACTTCTATTTGAGTCATCAAAACTGCTCTCCACAATGCATTTGAAATGAGCGATTTGGGGCTCTTAAAGCAATTTCTTGGGCTCAAAATTGAGCAAAATTATGATGGGATAATGGTCACTCAGTCCAAATACATATCAGACCTGTTATTAAATTTTAACATGGCTGAATGTAAGGCTGCTCCATTCCCTTTCTCTTCAGGGATCAGCCTTGAAGAAGGAAAAAACACACCTCCCATGGACTGCGCTATTTATCAACAGCTGATAGGTAACTTGCTCTACTTGACTCATTCTCAGCCTAATATCTGTTATGCCATGAATTTTGTGTCAAGATACATTCAGCAGCCTCATGATATTCATTGGAAGGAAGCCAAGAGTATCCTCCAGTATATTCATAGAACCAGGACCTACGACATTCACTATGCTGCAAACTCCGAGCTAGAGTTGGTTGGTTACACAAATTCCAATTGGGTAGGTGATTCTATTGATTGGAATTCTAATTTTGGATATGTCTTCATGTTTGGTGGTGGACCCATTTTCTGGTCTAGCAAAAAGCAGGCTGCCATAGCATTGTCTTCAGCAGAGGCCGAGTACCAAGGAGCGGTGAATGCTTGCATCCAAGCTGTTTGGTTGCAAGGCATTCTTTCATAGTTTGATCTTGGTAGTACTTTGTCCACTACCCTATTTTGTGACAATCAAAGTGATATTTAGATATCCATAGATCCAGTTACTAGGAAGAATACCAAGCATGTAGAGATACACATGCACTGCATCAGAGAGTTAGTGCATGATGGGACCATCATTCTGCAATACTGCCCAACTGATGAGCAGATTGCAGACATCCTCACCAAGAGATTTTTAGAAAAGAAGTTCACTTACCTCTGTTCATTGTTTGGGGTGAGTTCATCAGGGTGAATAGACTACCTTTAGTTTTTAGCTTGATGGGGTTCCCACTGGGTTTTCCCTCTTTTCCTCACTTTGATTTATTTTTTATCATTTTTTTTAGCTACATTATTGTACAGGATGACCTATGGCCTTTGTTTCCAGGGCCCTAGCATTTCATGCAATTTATGTTTCTACTCCTTTGAGTATAGCTTAAGGGGGGGTGTTGGAGACATTTACCCACCATGCACACTTAATTTGGTCAATTTGACCTTGTTAAACCACTATCCTAAGTTTTATTGACTTAATTGGCATCAGAGGAGCACTGTATGACATCTGTATGAGCACACCCACACCTGCCTTCAGACAAGGAGGCCAACTAAGCCTTCTCCTTCATTCGGGGAGACTAACTGGAGAACTCTGGGGGTGATCTGAGTGGTGAAGGTGTCTCCTTTCATTATATTGATTATTTTATTAATATTTAATGAACTAGAGTCAATAGGGGCACATCTAACCACCTCTGATGGCTAGTTTGACTTCAGTTAACCTCATCGGGGTTCATTGGACTTATTGATGCACTGCCACGTGTTTGTTGGCATGCAGTGACATGTGTCTGAGCTACTTTCAGTTAGAATCAGTCATTCATTGCACTCTGACTTCAGTTAGGACTCAGTTGAGTCAATCAGCACTTAATCAGTTGGTTAACTAGTGTGTTTACTGTGGCTTATAGTTAGTTAAGCTACACCCATTCGTTCAATTCGAATGACCTCCTTGGGAATTTGAATTGTCTTGGCATTCATGCATATTGCATGATCATTGCATGGTATTATTCACTATTCATTGATTATACAGAGCTGCTACTTCCATTGCAGCACCATTTTGCCAATTTTATGCATATTTGTCTGTATTCTTTGTGAGACTGTGTTTTCAGTTCCTAGACCACTGTGACAAATTAATAATTCCCCCCTAGTCATGAAATTTGCTAGAGAATTTGAAATAGGAGGGATATTTTGATGTGATAGGGCTGGGATGGAAGGTTGAATTGGATCATAATAAACTACATTTTGAACTGGTTTCCTGAAACAATAGAAATATGAGACCAAACAAGAGCATGGTATTCATGATTGGTTGTTTCCGAATGGCTAGGTAAAGGAGGTAAACTCCTTCTTCTTATGTTCTCCCCTTGTCTACGCAAGAAATCAAGAGATTCATGGATTGGACTAAGGATTTCATCATTCAAGATAAATCTCAGATTCCCTATGGGTGTGACATATGACAAAGTAGTGGATCCATATTCGGAAATGGTTTGTCCCAAGGAAGTCTCTGAAAATGGTGCAGTTGGACCTAATTCCGATGTTACGAGATCATTTGATGGTTGGGAAAATACCCAATCTCGTTCAACAAAATACCCTTCCACCAGAAAGTGAAAGGTTGAGTCATGTGAAGAAGATTGTTGAACTACTACCAGAGTAGGGGTATATGGATTTTCAAAAGAGGAATACTCTTCCCCGAATTCAGTAACCAAAATTACCTCTACATGTGGATCAATCGTAACCAATTGGTCCATGTTTTCCCATTTTCTTCCTTCCTCAACGAGGGGATGTTCAAGTGGTAAACCCTCTATCCTGCAAGGTCTTCTCACAAGTGGCTCACCCAGAATTTCATAAAAAAACTTTACCATAAGGTTCTTCTAATAAAAAATATCACACAAAAATGTATTACCCAAGCTAAGGCTACAAGCAAACCTAGGTGATAAGAGGGGTTGAAAAGTTGGATCCTCACAAGGAGTCTCGAGTTGTCACAACTCGTGATATACCGCAGGGTCCAAGAATGAAATGAAACAAGGAGAATTGGGACAATACCCTTTCCTAAATACCCGACTACCTGGATAGTACATGCGTAGTAGCTCCCGAGTGTTTTTCTTCGTTTCTTGCTCCAACAAGACAACCAAAATGATTTTATCAATTGATATAGGTTCCTACCATTAGAAGAAATTTGAGGTCTAAAATGGGCCTCCTAAGGAAAATATTAAAATAATAGTTATTAATTTTGAAGGAAGAATGAAAAAAACTACTTTTTGTGTTCGTATTTTCGACATATCTCCCTGTGTTCTTACTCAAATTCTGAGCGGTAGAGCTCGTTGGATGAGGAATTTAATTTTGCATCCAATAAGTACCCACACTGCATACTTTTTATGGACCCTGCTACCCCAAAAACAATAAATACCTAAAAAATGTGATGATGACATCATCATCACATTTTTTCAGGTATTTCTTGTTTTTAGGGTAGCAGGGTCCGTCAAAAGTATGCAGTGTGGGTGCTCGTTGGATGTGGAATTAAATTCCACATCCAATGAGCTCTCCTACTCAGAATTTTGAGTAAAAACACAAGGAGGTATGTCAAAAATACGAACAAAAAAAGTAGTTTTCTTTTATGACAAATATGTCATTTCAACCATTATGGTTGACTCATTTTATTGAAATTCTATTGGTTCTTGAATTCCAACTCAAAAAATTTATTGTTGGCACGTTTTCTTATAAGGCCCATTTTAGACCCCAAATTTCCTCTAATGATGTGTCTCCCGATATACTCAAGGTAAATGGGATCTCAAATCCATGTTGATGTCATATGATGCACAACTGTTCGAAAGGGGGCTTCCAATATACTATCGAGTAAGTGAAGAACCTTTCGATATACCTCAAGGGTACATGAAAATCCATTCTATATACTAATTGGTACATGGAATAACTACACAGCCCCCATGATGTATTGTAAGCAAGAAATGACAACTCCTATGTTTATAGAAGTTGGAACACGTCTTCTAAATTATCACTCAAATTTGTATGGATTTTATCCTAAGCTACCATTGAATTTTATCTTTGACGGTTAGTTAACTTTTATGGAGTGTGTAATAACTACTAGACTAATGTTCTAAATTAAATTATACTCTCTTTTTCGATGAATTCTATCTAGAGTAAAGGAAAGATATTTCCTTTCAAGCAATCAATGAAAATATCATGCAACTTTGACAATTCATCCTTCAAACTTTGAAAGTTTCCAAACACACAAAACCTCTTAGTGCTTGACCAAAAGATATATCTAACATAAAAAGAGGAAGCCCACTAATTCTTTCATTTCTGTTCTTTTCACAATCAAACTTGAAAAAAGAGAAAACGACTTGCTTTATCAATCAAGTTCAAACAAATAATCAAAATCAAAGCAACATTCCTAACCTTTCCTTTTCATTTTTGATATATTTTTTAAATGGAAATGCAAAGACCAAGTACAATTACTCCACAAAAGTACAAAAACTACAATTTTTATTTTTTTGATATAGAATACTTATCAGATATTTGAATGCAAACGATTATATCCAAAACTAAACGTCAAAACACAAATTTACTAAGTTTTAAATCCTATACTAAGACAATTTTTAAAATTTAACTCAAAAATGTACTTAGACTAACCACACACTGATAGATATTACAACAACTAATGCAACAGACTGAGAAATTTACAACAAAAAGCAATTTTTTTCACAAATACCCTTTAAGAGTTGTGAAGTACCTACCACGATGCACTTTGTAGGCCTGAACCAGGGCGTCTCCAAGAGGGTGGTGCACTTTTTTCATTATGGAATAGCGTCGGTGGAGCTCTGTCAAAAGACATAGAAGACGTCAGAGAGGGGTCATCACTCTATCAGAATGACCCAGGTCCGTCAACGGATCTATAGAATCAAAAAGGAGAAAATAAGCAATTACTGGATAAAAAGGAATTTGCTAAGAGTAGAAACTAACTTGAAGAGGCGGATTGGAATTGATGTAAGATGAATGGCACACCTTAAATCCTTAAATGAGAAAAATCAATTTTTTGAGATCTTGTAATAAAAAGAAAAATAAAAATTCATAGATCTAATCAATCCCCAGAGGAGTCACCAATTTTATTATCATAAATTATCAATCAATCCGGACAGAGATTGTTTCCCTAGTCTACATGAGGCGTATCTATAACGAAACACACACAACAATGTATCCTCTCCCTATATTTTCAAATGAATTCAATGTAAATCCTTCTTACCTAACAGTGGAGAAGATCCTTGCATCATTTTGAATTCTCTTGCGATCAGCTGTACCTACAAAATAATGTAAATGACAAGATACAAAATTGAAAGAAACAATATAACTTAACAACATATGCTAATGATCAAGGAGAAAAGTAATGAACTTAACAATTCACATCAAACACAAATTATTCATGGGAAAGGGAAACATATTTGTATTAACAGTAATACAGAAGTAAACTACAAACAAATCATTGATGTTGGATCCTTGTTCTCATAAGTTCTTGTCTCACTTTCACAAACTCTACAATCTCTCACTCACAAGACCATACTTTACCTCCCACACTAAGAATGATTCCACCATAATAAAGGTGATTTCTTTTGTCCTCCCTCACTCACATGCGAGAGTTTTCTTATAGTCCAAAAGGGATCAAATGGGTTCAGATTCTTTGGGAGGAAGATAAGGGATTATCCCTAGAGGTTAGAGTTACAAGTGCCCCCTACTCTAGTCACTTGGGATAAGCCTCCACGAGGAATTTCATCTAGAAGGTTTTCTAAATATCTTTTTTTTTTTCATTTTGAGAGTGACAACACTCCTTGCACACTAGCATAAGTCATCAGGGAGGGCCAACGCTTCTTGTCCAAGTGAAACAAGTGTCACCGACACTTCCTATCATTGGGAAAAGGCACCAGGAAAGGATGGCGCTCTATGCCAAAGGAAAAACTACGTCAAAGCTCCTAGGATTGAGAAAACAATCCTCCAAAATATGTTTTGGTCAATGATATTTAGGGGATTAGGAAATCTGACAGTTTTTAGGTGTAATACTAAGCCTTAGTCTTGTGTAAAGTTTGAATACTTTTGATACAAGCTTGGTGTAGTCCGAAAGGACCTCCCTCGAAATAGGGACTGATGATGATGATGATGATTATGAAGGTTTCCTATTGTAGTGGTGTGGTAGCTGAGTCTAGGTTCGGTATGTCTGGCTAGGCATGTTTTTCCCAAAAGGGTTAGTAATCCAAACGAGTCCTATTTTTCCCTAGGGGGATTAGTATGTCTAGCTAGGTATATTTGGCTCGAAAGGGTTAGTAAGCCAGGAAATTCTTTTTTGGCCCCCAGGTAGATCCATTTATCTTGTTAGGCTTGTTTGGCCCGAAAGGGTTAGTAATCTAGACAATGCCTGGTGGATCTATTGAAGTACCCATTGTGACGTTTCTTCATATTTCCTAAACGCATGATGATGTGGTCCCATCACTTTGTGTTGATGATGATGTGGTTCCAGCACTATGTGTTGCTGATGATGATTATGTGGTACTAGCACTATGTGTTGATGATGATGTGGTTCCATTAGTCTGTGTTGATGTTGATGATGATGTGGTCCCAACACTCTGTGTTGATGATGATTATGTGTTTCCAGCATCTCTATGTTTATGATGCAGATGATGATCTAGCATTTATTTGTTGATGATGTTGTTACAGCACTAATATGCTAATGATGATGTTTATGTTCCAGTATTTACATACTAATGATGTTATAGGTAATGTTGTTCCACTATTCACATACTGATGTTTCAGATGATGATGATGTTCCATTATTCACATACTAATGTTTCAAATGATGATGATGATCCAGTATTCACATACAGATGATTATGTTGATGATGAAGATGATGATCTATGATGATGGTGATGTTCCGTGATGATGATGATGTTCCACAATGATGATGTTCCATGATGATGATGCTCCATGATGAAGATGCTCTATGATTATGTTCCACGATGATGATGCTCGATGATGATGATGTTCCACGATGATGATGTTCCATGATGATGATGCTCCATGATGATGATGCTTCATGATGATGTTCCATGATGATGATGCTCAATGATGATGATGTTCCATGATGATTCCATGATGATGTTCCATGGCGATGCTCCATGGTGATGCTCCATAACAATGCTCCATGATGATGTTCCATGACAATGTTCCATCATGATGCTCCATGATAATGTTTGATGATGATGTTCCATGATGATGCTCCATGAATATGTTCTATGACGATGTTCCATGATGATTCTCTATGATGATGTTGCATGATAATGTTCAATCATGATTCTCCATGACGATGTTCCATGATGAATTTCAATGTTGATGTTGATGAGGATGTCACCTTTCGATGTTGTTCTCAACACATGATGTTCATGTTGTTCAAAAATTCCTATGACATATAGATTCACCAGACAGTTGTACATTAGTTATCTTTTTTGTTGCTAATGATACAAAATACCTTCCTTGTTAAGAGGGAGTGTTGAAATAAAGGTAACTTTGAAAGATATTCTATTGTACTTTTATTGTATTCCTCCTTTAGATATGTTATTCCTTCGTTTGGAGATGTCATTGATGTATTTGGTCATGATGTAAAACCTCCATTGTAAGTTGGGGAAATAGTACCCACAAAATTATTACACAAATTTTATTTTGAGTCTCCCTAGGTGTGGTCGGACCAATAAGGTCCAAAAGTTGTCCTTGTTGTAACAAAAGGTCACCGAACTAAAGAATATAAATAGGGAGGAACCCTCCCTTATTTACACACTTCTTCTCACTAAAAAAGTTGTGAAAGAAAGATAGAGAGAGAGATACATTCTACTGCGGAAAGGGAGATTCTATTCTTGTTCTTCGGGTCTTATACCTCACTTGTTCGAATTCTATATTAAGGAATTTTTGCTAGGTTTTCTCCCCCATGAGGATTTCACAAGAAAATTCTCTATGTTCTTTTGTGTGGTTGTGCTTGTCTTTCTTTCAGTGATACTTTTCATATGGTTATGATGTTATGATGCTAAATGTCTTAAGATCTTGTATAACCATCAAAATTATAACATTGAATTCTTCAACTTATTAGGAAGCATTTTATTTGTATTGGACTTCTTGCTCTTTGGAAAATTCTCTTGGCATGGCTTACTATGTTCAACAAAGAAATTAAGTTGTTCTTCAACTTCATGTTCTTCATTTATCCCTATAAGATCCAGTAGGGCATCCAAAGTTTTCTCAATTCTAGTTAGGGATTCCTCAATTTTCCTTTCCATTTATTTTGAATGTTCATCTTATTTGTCTGATAATGATTAAGGAGATACTGAGTTTTGAAACTTTACAGACTTGTTAGGCTTCTCAGGATCAATAATTTCATGATTTAAGTTTAGCTTCCAGCTCTTCCTCACCTGGAATGACCTCTGATCTAACCTGGAGTTGCTTGTCTTCTTTGATTTTTCTTTGATTTCATCTGAGGTTTTTCCATATCGAGAACTTCATTTCTTTTTAAATAAGGATCAAATAGGAATTTATCCTTCATTATAAATTTATTGGTTGGACAGGTATGGGGCCTCCTCAAGGGATATTGTTGCAATATATCTTATCCAACCTCAAGAACTTCCATTGCTTCTTATTTATAAAGGAATTTCAAGAGATTCGGGGTTTTCAATTTTAGATGATGATTTTTCCTTGTTCTATTCATCATTATGTGTTGGAGATGCTTGTTGATATTTCCTCTTTTGGCTATAAATCATGGAATAACCCTCCTCCGCCTATCTTTTCCTGGGTAAAATTGTTGACTTCGATCATGAATATTCTTTTTTCTACTTTCAGTCAACTTAGAGTTCATGGTTTCTTTTGAACAAGACCTTGGATATACCTCCTAGGGATGAACAAGTTCTATTTCAAACTCAGAAAAGAAAAAGAAATGGTCCTAAGTTTAGGGGATCTTGGATAAATCCTCCATAATTAACAATTTTATCAGAGCATTGTGATAAATACCATGGAATTTTTTCTATGGACAAGCCATGACCTTTGTTGACATCTTTGTGAGGATTTTAAGCAGGAAAAAGGGTATATTGATAGGTGCATCCTCTATAACGTGTAATATAAATATCATTTAGTATCAGTAAACAAAGGATTATCTTCCCTCTCCAATCAAATAGAGTTGGATCCAATACAACAATTTCTTCTATTCTTGTTTCAAAAATGTTGTGGGAAGACCCTTCCTCCCATTAGGGTTTTGAAATTCAGGGATAAGAAATTGATTATAATATGAAACAACAAAAGATTGGTGTTTGAACCAGCATTATTTTCTTGTGGAAATTTTCCTAGCTATAGCAATTAATGTTTAAGTAACTTGAAACATTAGATCTCCAACATTAGCTTACTTTCCATCAAATCCCTATGTGAAGGATTTGGCCACACTCTCGTGATATCCATGTACCTTCTGGAAAAATCCCATCCATATGGATTCCCTAAAACTATCCTCGAGCTTTGGATAAGATTCAATTAACTTTGGTCCCATAGGTTCATACCACACCAGGAAGTCTGTTTTCTTTCGAGGAGGCATGGGTGAGAACTGGAGATAGTGGGGAAGACTGTATCCGATCATTTCTAACTTTGGAAAAAAATGAGAGAACTATTCAGAAGAGAAATGAAAGTAACCACATTAGACATGAGTTATAACAAGATACAAATCTTGAAATCAGTGATTTTAGGAATAATCATAAAGAATCACGACAGAGTACCATCAACATACTAATCACACACTTAAATCAAATTGGAATGACATAAAATGAGATCCAACGGCCTCTAGCGATGTTGCAACCACATTAAATGTTGCACAACAAGTCAGATATTGATCGCCATCCTTGAGGGGGTGTCATTACATGGAATCCTAAAAACTTGTTTCATCTGATTCAAAACTTGTCATATTTTGATTGAATTCTCTATATGTTTGGCAATGTGAGGAAACTAAAATTTGGTAGTTCCAGACTGGGAAAATATCCATTATTTATTGTTCATTGAAACAAAATAATTTTCACATACTAAATAATGGTATGGATGGAACTTGACATCCTAACATTAAGAAAATTTTGCTTGTAGGTTTGTATTCACTTTGTACTTTGGCCATATTGTTTTGATAAAAGTGTTGATTTCTAAGAACATCTTTCCCTAGTTGGTCCTTGTGATTATTTTCAGCAATATCTTTATTTTGATTCACATGCAAAATTACTTGCACAATATAAGATTTCCTTTTATTTAATGTTTGATTTAGTATTTTTAAAAGTGATTTTTTTAATTTGAATAATATGCAAAGGATACTCATGCATTTGTATATGTTGTGACACAAATTTTAGTTGCAATCTCTGATTTGAAAAAGTGTTGACTATTCCACTCTCTAGTCCTAGGGGATGTAATTTCTGTAAACCATGCATATAAGGTGATTTTTCTTGGCAACAATGTTAGTTGTGGATCTTGATCTTCTTGATTCGGAGATGTTAATTGAAGTGTTTGTATCCCAGCACTTGATGGGGGGGAGACGGGTATGGGGGGGGGGGGGGGGG
>LPNX010274543.1:165677-178533 GCA_001517045.1 Pseudotsuga menziesii
TTGTAGTGAACATTTAGGAAAAAATTCCTTGTAAAATGTTTTAATTTCAGAGTCATGACTTGGTCAATAATGGGTGAATTATGGGGCCATGGTTTTTGGGCATTCCATGGTATTTTCCCATGGTATTCCCTTTATAAAAAGAAGGCATTGTAATACGAATGAGTATGGTATTGCAGCATTGTAAAACACTCTATGTGGTTGTGTGAGAGAGACTGTGAGAGAGTGAAGAGGAAGTGTAGCATATTTTCTATAGGTTGTATCCCTTCATTTTTCCGGATGGTATAATAATAAAGGACTAGAAATTTTTGTGTGGATATAGCCCATATTGTTTGAACCACGTTATATTTGTGTTTATCTTGTAATGTATTTTAACATTTGCATCTTGTTTATTTTTTATTGTTTTTCTCTGTGATCCTTTTTTCTAACAATTGTTACCAGAGCCAAAGGGTCTGTTTGTTGTTAAAGTCGTAGGAAAGAAGGGTTCCTAGTTTGAGTGGGAGCAATATCATAAGAAATAAACTTTAGGGTCAAGAAATTTAATGGCCAAAAATACCAATTATGGTAGAAGTAAATGGAGGACTATATATACCATAAGGGTCTATACCTATTGTTGGGCAGAAAAACAAAATAGACAGTGACTATAAAGGATGAAGAATGGGAGGTTCTTGACATAAAGAAACTGGAAACAATATGGTTGTTCCTAGCTTCATAGGTGGCTTCAATATATCAAAACAAAAGACAATGGAGGGTGGGATGAACACATTGGATAAGCTCTATGAAAATAAATTAGCTTCTAACAAGGTATTTTAATGAAGCATTTATTTAATATGGAGATGTCAGAAGGTGGATCTGTTGCTGACCATTTAAATGAATTTAATATGATTACTGGTCATCTAATTTTTGTAAAAGTGAACTTCAATGATGAGGTTAGGGCTCTTCTAATCCTGTTCTCATTTCCAGAAATTTGGAATGGTTTGGTCATGGTTGTATGTAACTCTACCCCAAGTTCAAACACTCTTAAATTTGATGATGTTGTAGGTGTTATTCTTAGTGAGGAAATCCAAAGAAAAAACACAAGTAAAACATCAAGTATTGTATTGACCATGGAGACTAGGGAAATACAAAGGGAGAGGGGAAGGATCCCAGGTAATCACAACAAGTCTAGAAAGGGAAGATCTAAGTCTAGAATAGGAAATATAGAGTGTTGGAACTATGGTAAGAGAGGATATCTAAAGAAAGTCTGTAGAGCTCCAAAGAAGAAAGGAGACAGAAAACATGAGACTACTCAGGAAGAAAATGTAGCAGGTGATGTGTTACAATATTCTTTGATCCTTTCATTAGATGATACTAGTGATTACTGGGTAGTAGATGTACGGGCTTCATGGCATGCTACATACAATAGGAAATTCTTTCATGATTGTGTTCTCGGTGACTTTGGATATGTTTAATTGGGGGATGATGAACCATGTAAAATTGTTGGAATGGGTAACGTACGGATTAATTTAAATATTGTAAATGAATGGATGCTAAAAGATGTGTTGCAGCTGCAACCATTTCCCCAAATTTCTTAAATTTTGGTCCCCTCCATATGATTTAGAGTTCTTTTCAAGTCATTTATCCGTGAATTTTCAGTCATGTTTTAATTTTAGATGATTTTAACGATTTATTGCAGCTCGTCTCCAGAGGTTATTTGTGTTTAAAGTTTGCTGCGGGTTGCAGATTTGAGGTTAATGTTGCTAATTGTTCTTTGATGGGCCGCTGTTTTGAAGGAAAAATGGATTTTGACCGCTGTTGAATCTTAAAGCTGTCCGAACACTTAATAATTTCTATTGATCGGGCGTCATTTTTTTAATCGGAATTCATAGTCTCTCCTCTTCCGTCGTTGCGGATCCTAAAGCAGTTAAGCACCCGAAGTACAAAGCGCTCCGATTGCCGACGCATCAGTCTTTTAGTCGCTTGCCCGTAACTTTTCTTCTTCCGTCGTTGTGGCTCCCAAAGTGATTAAGCTTCCGAAGTGTAAAACCTTCCAACTTCTGATGGAGAGCTTTCCCGCCTGCGGGTCGCGTATCTTTAACCTTTCCTTTTCTGCCGTTGCAGCTGGGAAAGTAATTTGGCTTCCGATGTAAATCCCTCCAACTTCCAACTAAATCTTTTCTCGCCTGCATTTCGCGTGTCTTTAGCCTTTCCTCTTCCGCCGTTGCGGCTCCCAAAGCGGCTTAGCACCCGAAGTATAAAGCCTTCCGACTTTCGACTAAAGCTTTTCCCGCCCGCATTTCGCATGTCTTTAGCCTTTCCTCTTCCGCTGTTGCGGCTCCCAAAGCGGCTTAGCACCCGAAGTCCAAAGCGTTCCGCCAGCCGATGCATCAGTCTTTTAGTCGCTTGCCCATAAATTTTTCTTCTTCCGTCGCTGCGGCTCCCAAAGTAGTTAAGCCTTCGAAGTGTAAATCCTTCCGACTTCCGATTGAGAGTGTTCCTGCCCGCGGGTTGCGTATCCTTAACCTCTCCTTTTCCGTCGTTGTGGATAGGAAAGCCTTTTCGCGTCCGATGTCGATATCCTTCCAGCTTCCGATTCAGAACTTTCCCACTCGAGGCTTAGTCAAACTCTTCCGTTTATTAAAATTCTCAGATCAAGGGATGCACCTGGCCGTTTTCTTGTGGATTAGCCATTTCAGGTGGTTTAAGTTAAAGTTTAAAATGCCATTTCAACGAATGATGCACGTCGTTTGATTGCAGGTGGTTTCCGGAGCTTGGTCTAATCACTACGGCGCGTAGGCATAGCTGTGCAGGTTTTGGAAGAAGTCGAACCGTGGCTGTCCGGATCACTAGTAGGACAAACGAAGGAAAATAAAAATTGACTGGCAACAAAGGCATAGGCCAGAAAGATCTATTAGTTACTAATCAGATCATGAATTCATACAAAAAATAAAATGGGAAGATGAAACATTTTAAGGGAGGGGAAAATTCATACGTTGGGGGAACCCAAGCGATCTACGGTTTTGTTTAAATATTTGAAAGTTAATAGCTAGAGGGGGCTTTTTCCCTGGAAAAACTTGTAACTTAATGCTTGTAAGAGGAACTATTTCGTTTTACAACCAGAGACTGCAAATTTTGTCAGTTGGAGGAAGTGCTGTGTGGAATATGTCAATATGATTAAATGAGCAATGTTGAATGTGAACTATTTCATTTTCAGCTGTGCCTCATTAGCTGTAAGAGCGTTCTAATTTCTTGAACCTATGTTCTTGTCTGAATGTTCTTCAGTACCTTTATGATGTCTTTTCCACTATGAGTAATGAAATTTTTTTAACCGTTGATGAGTTATCTTATCATACATACTTTTATTCATGTTTATATGTTTGGTTATAAGAACAGCTATCTGTGATTCGCCATAACACATGAACAGGGGTGCATTACTCATGAATGAATACCCAGCTCTCTAGAGATAGTTTAGTTAGTATTTATTTTCTTACGTGATTGAGATATTTGTGAGTGCTAAGACGAGAGGTAAGAACCTGCACATCACGTTGTGACTGCCCCTTGCATCCCTATCACCCTACATGGTTAATTAGGCATATGCATATCATACTTAAATAAAAAATACAAAAATATACGGTGGACCGGGCCGTAACCGGTAAAACCTTTGTTTTGTTACTCTAACCTACAGTTCTGAAAGCAGTGGACTTCATAATCCAATTCCGGAAGAAAGGAATAGAGAACATCTATATTATGTTGGCAACGAAGTTGTTAATGACCTGATAAGACACACCAGGGCATATGTAAAGAAGATTGGAGGATTTCCAATTATCCCTGAATTGCCCAGAAGAGAATATAAAAAGAAAGACCATCCTGTAGTAGAAGACTCAGTGCTGGTTGGATATTGGGAAGAACTTGTAGAAATAGCCTTATAGGAAGTTGTACTACCTTTGAATCAAGAAGGCCTAGATACCCCTCACAGTTCTCCTGCTCACACTCCTATTGGCTCACCTCCTCACTCTCCACCTAGACTCATGGCAGGAGTAAATGCTAATCCACCACCCAACCCAGTCAACCCACCAAATCCACCACCTTCCTGGAGAGCTAGATCACCTTTAAATATAACACCTCCGTTACATGATCTACCTCAATCCTTTGACAATATGTTGCCCAAGTTCGACCCAAATGAGAACATACTAGTAGATGATCACCTGCAAATTTTTTACTAAGCGATAGAAGGGTTGAGGGTTGGAGAATATGAGGATGTAGTTTGCAGACTATTTCCGCATACCCTTAAAGGAGCTGCAGCATCATGGTATTTTGGGTTGCTTGCTAACTCTATCCCTGATTGGAATACCTTCGAGAGAATTTTCAGAAGTAAGTATGCGATTCAAAAGACTCATGCAGCCCTCATGAAAGGACTATGCACCTTGAAGAAAGAGAGAAAGGAGAAAGTGCACAATTTTACTCAAAGATTTGCAGCATATCTCAAAAAAAATTCTGAAGCTGATAAACCTTCAGACAAGGTACTAATTGAGTATTATACTTCAGCTTTAGGCCCTGATTTGGCCATGTTTTCCAAAGGTAGGGCCAAGCCTACTTTGACGAAAACCTATGAAGAGGCAGAAGTAGTGGAGGCTGAAAGAGAAAGTATCGAAGATTATCCAGAATAGTTAGGAGAGAAAGGTGCGGGAAGGAAATCCTTATTGTTTACTACGCCTATGGAAGAGAAATCGCCAGATTTTGAAAATATGGCAAAAATGATGCAGAAGCTTTCCAACAAAATCATAGATTTGGAGAAAGAGAAGGAAACACAAAAGTTCTATAAGCCCTATTATAAGAAAAGAGAGGATAACAATCAATCTCAACCTCCTCCTCACAATGCTGCCTCCATGAATCTAACAGAAGTAGGAATGGAAAATTTTTGCACTTTCCACCAACAACCACACTCTGAAAGAAATTGTCCTCAATGGATAAACTCAATGACGTTGGTTATGAATCAGCTGTTGGATTCTAAGTTAATGGAAGATGGAAATGAAGAAAGAAAGGAAAATACTACTTCAACAAAGGAACAAGAAGAGGAAACCATGGTTTTGTGGAATTTTGTTTCGTTATTTGACGCAGAAGAAGAAAAGAAGCAGGGCAACAAGGACGTCATGGAAACCAACGCGACAACAAGGAGCCAAGGGCCAATTAAAGAAAACAGTCTCATTCTCCCAAAGATTAAGAGGCTTCAGCGAAATGTTAAGAAATTTCAAAATAAATCCTTAGTTGATAAAATTCCAGAATTCACTATTACCAGCCAAGATCCTAAGCAGAATAATATATTGGCCAAGCCAAATGAAGAAAAGATGAATGGTGATAAACCTCATCCCATTGAACAACAGATGGAGTATGATATCGCGGAGGATTTAAAGAAGGTAAAATCAAATGTTTCACTATTCGAAATGTGTAAAGTGCCACAACAAAAAGAAAGACTATTGAAAGCACTTGAAGCATCGGATGAGAAGCTTCCCACTGACAATTGACCTCAGGAAGAAGAAGAAATCGGAGAAACCAACATTGGAGGTAAGTCTAAAAGCAAACATCCACCTTTCCTCCTCACATTTGAAATTTTCAATCACAACGTGCATAATTTCCTGGTAGACTCAAGGGCGTCGGTTAATGTCATGCCAATATCAGTCTGTAAAAAGATCAATGGGCAGCCTAAGACATCCACGTGGAGGGTTGTTCAGTTGGATAGGACAGATGTAAAGGTAATTGGTGAGATGGAAGACGTCCTAGTCCATCTGGCGTCCAATGATAAAGTGTGCCAAGTCATTAATATCATGGTGGCTGATATACTAGACGCTTACGGTCTTGTCCTAAGCAGAGATTGGTCGGCCAAACTAAATGGATATTTTGCCTCGGATTGGTCGCATCTGTGGCTTCCATACAAAGGAAGTCCAAACCAGATTAATATTTTAAGAGAGCCTCACATGAAATACAATGTTACTCAACTGGAGGAAAAGAATGAACAAGTGGATTCTATGTTGGGAAATTCTTTTATTGAGTTGGAACCAGGAAATTACCAAGCAGAAGAAGCCAGCAACACGTCAAACACCCAGCCTGATCTCCTTCGATTCTCGCAGGCTGATGAAATCGACTGTAAAATAGTAGACTTATCAGTAGGAATAGATTCATAGCCAGTAGTTAGTGATTTTTGGAATTTGTTTTTTGATGGCTTTAAGACATTAAAATGGTCAGGGGTTGGCTATGTCCTGATCAACCCCCAGAAGAATAAACATTTTCTCTCATGTAGATTAGAGTTTGAGTGTACTAATAATACAGCTGAGTACGAAGCACTGGTGCAGGGCTTGAGGAAAGAGATTGAATTAAAGGTAAGTAATCTAAAAGTTTTTGGAGACTCTAAAATTATTGTGAAACAAATTCGGAATCAAATACATTGTGTTTCCCCTCACTTGAAGGCTTACCAAAATGAGGTATGGGACCTGCTTAAGTTTTTTGATGCATTCAATATGATTTCAATTCCAAGGCTTAAAAATGCAGCGGATGACCTGTTGGCCACATCAGCCGCTAGGTGGGTACCCGCTAATAATCGATGCTCTGTTGAATTACTTTTCAGGCCCTCAGTACCTGATATGATTACCAACCTATGAGTGTTCGATGATGATCAACAAATTATAGAATGCTTAACGAATGACGAGATATTTAAAGGAGCAATTATAGATGATGAAGAACATCAGGATGAGCTGAAGTATGATAATTTCATCCCGAAGGGAGTCAGAATGTTAGAAAGAATGTTTGATTTAAATGAAAAGTTCAGAAGACTAGCCAACATCAACACCCACAGCTCGTCTCTACAGTTCGAGATGATAAATTTGGGGACTGAGACGAATCCTAAATTTGTGAATCTTGGCAAATGTTGTTCACCAGCAGAAAGAGACAAGTTCGTCAATCTGTTTAGACAATATAAAGATTTTTTCACATGGACATACGAAGATTTGAAAACATATGACACCAGCATCATCAAACATGTTATTCCCATAAACGCTGGTGTCAAGCCATATCAGCAACCTTTAAGAAAAATGCATCCAAAATTGGAACCGCTGATTCAGAGTGAAGTGAAGAAATTATTGGATGCTAGAATCATTTTTAAGGTCAGACACTCTGAGTGGGTATCAAATCGGGTACCAGTGAGGAAAAAATATGGAGAAATCCGACTCTCCGTGGATTTTAGGAATTTAAACCGTGCTTTAGACAAAGATAACTATCATGTTCCACCCATGGAGCAACTGCTACAAATGTTTTCAGGTTCTGAATTGTTTTCGTTATTATACGGTATCTCTGGTTACAATCAAGTATTAGTAGCTGAAGAAGACATATTGAAGACAATATTCAGAACCAAATGGGGAACCTTTTCCTACAGAAGGATGCCCTTTGGGATTATAAATGTTGGAGCAACGTTTTAGAGGGCTATGGACATAGCTTTCCGTGGATTGATTGGCCGTAGTGATGTAGTGTACCTTGATGATATTACGATATTCTCAAAGAAGAGGGAAGAGCACGCTCTTCATTTAAGGCAGATTTTTGAACGCTGTCGGAAATACGACATCTCGCTCAATCCCAAAAAGTGTGTGTTTGCTGTCACGGAGGGAAAATTGCTGGGTCATATAGTTTCAAAGAAAGGAATCTCTATAGATCCAGAAAGAATTAAGGCCATTGAACAAATCCCTTTGCCCCATAATAAAAAAGGGATGCAATCATTTATGGGAACTATAAACTTCGTATGAAGATTTGTGCCTGATTTTGCTCAGATTGTCAAGCCACTGCAGTAGATGGTGAAGTAAAATGCACAATTCAAGTGGACTGAGATTGAGAAGAATGCTTTCAGCAAAATTAAAACTGCTGTTGCACACGCACCTTCCCTAAAAATCCCATATTTTGATAAAGACTTTATTCTGTATACCTTTGCATCCGATGATTCGCTAGCAGCTGTACTTACGCAAAAGGAAGATGGGGGGGATGAATTCCCAATATCTTTCATGAGCACTGGTCTGAAAGGGGCCGAATTAAATTACCCATCCATTGATAAACAAGCTTACGCAGTATTCAAAGCAATGAAGCAATTCAGGCCTTCTATTTTAAAAAATAGGACCAAGTTAATCGTCCCCTACCCAGCTGTAAGGTCCCTTCTTGTACAGAAGGAGTTAGGAGAAAGAAGGGGCAACTGGGTAACAGCACTTCAAGAGTACGACCTTGAATTCAAGCTAGCCTCTATAGTTAAAGGACAAGGGTTGTGCAAACTGATGACTGAAAATGGAAAAAATGAAGAACACGCCTGGGAGGATGAAGCCGAATTACATGTAATGGAGGTATGTCCTTTGTTTACAGCTCCCGAGTCTTGGTATAGAGACCTCATGCATTACCTGTAGGTAGGGTTGTTGCCAGGACATTGGAATTCTAAGCAAAGAAGAGCGCTGCGTCTTAAATCAGCTTCCTATCAAATTGTTGAAGGAGTATTATTCAGAAAAAATTATGACGGAGTTCTTCTCAGATGCTTAGAGAAAGAAGATGCAAATAAAGTAATGTCAGAATTGCATGACGGTCCTACTGGGGGACATTATTCAGGGGATACTACAGCCCACAAAATCCTCATAGCCAGTTACTATTGGCCTACGCTCTTCAAAGATGCACACGCACATGTCAGGAAGTGTGATATTTTCCAAAAGTGTAGTGGGAGACAACCCAAAGCAGAAGCACCCCTAAATCCTGTGATGATCACGGAGCCATTCGAGCAATGGGCGTTGGATATCATTGGGGAAATAAAACCAAATTCCTCCCTACAACACAAGTACATTCTGACCGCGACCGATTATTTCACTCGCTGGGTCAAAGTAGTCCCGCTGCACAAAATAAATCAAGATGAGGTCATCAGCTTCCTATAGGACCACATCATGACCAGGTTTGGAGTTCCAGTTTCGTTAGTTTTTTATAATACTACGTACTTTTCATCAATTAAATTAATTTCTTTTTCTCATGATAAAGGGATAAAATTGCATTATTCTGCTAATTACTATCCGCAAGGAAATGGCCTGGCTGAATCCACTAACAAAAATCTGATTAGAATTTTAAAGAAGGCTGTGATAGAAAACCAGAGGAGCTGGCACTCAACGCTACCAAACGTCCTATGGGCCAATAGAGTGGCCCCCAAGTCTGCAATAGGAGTGTCTCCATATACCTTGGTGTATGGTAAAGAAGCCATTCTTCCCCCCAACATCATGCTACCCTCTTCCATAATAGCTCAAGAGTCTAGAGGGTCAAAGAATGAAGTTTTGCAGATGAGGATATGCAATCTTTTGAAAGCGGAAGAGGCTAGATCTCAAGCCAAAGAACGCTTTAAGCAACAACAGGAGTCAGTAAAGAGATGGTTCGACAAACATAAAGCTGGAACAAAAGACTTTGAAGTGGGAGACTTAGTCCTCAAATGGGATCACCCCCATGATGACAAAGAAAAGCATACTAAATTCCAGCAATTGTGGATAGGCCCTTTTCAGATTGCGGCAAATCTTGGCCCTTCTACTTATAAGTTGCAAGATTTACAAGGGTGGGAGGAGAACTTACCAGTAAATGGTTTGGTTCTCAAGCCTTATTTTTCCTGAGTTTCTTTGAGTTCTTCTGTCTTGTATATAAATAATTTGTTTGGCTGTCTTTTGAGTCATGTTTTTCAGTTGTTTTTACTTTGAGTTTTCTTGATTTCAATAAAGGGAATGAGCCCCTGGTTGCATGGAGAACTCCAAAAAATTTGGGAATGATAAACATTTTGGGCATCAGACTGTGTGTTGTTGTTTGTCTAAAAGAACTTCTTCCAGTTTAGCAGTTTTCTTAAATAGCTCTGAGTGCATTGAAGTCCTGATTAACCCCTATGAAATAAACCGGATTCGAAGAGTCTGGAAGACTATGTTGAGGCTCCATCCATGTCACACTTAAAATGTTCTAAGGGGCGACAGCAAAAGACCCATGGAAAGGAGCAATGTGAATAGTATATTAAATATAAATGATCCCATGCCAAGAAACGAATGCCAAAAGGCAAATAAGAGTCAAAAAATCCTATGAAAGCATCATACATCAAAGTAAATGTTGAATCATAAGTACGAAATTGCCGAAAGTTCCTCTCCATCCATGAGCTGAAACATGAAGTACACCGCTCACACAAAAGGACACTATGGGATGGAGGAGCCTGAATTAAAATTCAGAAAGAAAGGTGTGCAGGAGGACTCATATGAAAAGGGACAAAAGTCCAAAAGCACCAAAAATTGCTAAAGTGGCATGGGAATGAGGAACAAACAAATATTTATGTTTACCATATGCTACAATCCTATGGTGTCCAAGCTATCAGCTACCTAAAGACAAAAGTAATAATGAAATTCATCCTCTGGCCTCAACAGAGTTATCTGGACTTGAAAATCTTGGTTTCCACTCTCCCAAATTGAACTATCATCAATGATTAAAGGTACAAACTTCCGTCATTTGAGAAATCTAGATAGTTGGAAGAATTCGATAGATGCATTTGTTGTTAAACAGTCTGTCACTCAAAGAATAATCGCCCAGAGATCTAGGTTCACCAGGTAATCGCCAATTGTTGCAACTGCAACTGTTTTCCCCAAATTTCTTAAATTTTGGTCCCCTCCTCATGATTTAAAGTTCTTTTCAAGTCATTTATCCGTGAATTTTCGGTCATGTTTTAATTTTAGATGATTTTAACGATTTACTTGCAGCCCGTCTCTGGAGGTTATTTGTGTTTGAATTTTGCCGCGGGTTGCAGATTTGAGGTTAATGTTGCTAATTGTTCTTTGATGGGCCGCTGTTTCGAAGGCGAAATGGATTTTGACCGCTGTTGAATCTTAAAGATGTCCAAACACTTAATAATTTATATTGATCGGGCGTCATTTTGTTTAATTTGAAGTTGTAGTCTCTCCTATTCCGCCGTTGCGGCTCCTAAAGCAGTTAAGCACCTGAAGTACAAAGCGCTCTGACTGCCGACGCGTCAGTCTTTTAGTCGCTTGCCATAAATTTTCTTCTTCCGCCGTTGTGGCTCCCAAAGTGATTAAGCTTCCGAAGTGTAAAACCTTATGACTTCCTATGGAGAGTTTTCCCGCCCACGGGTCGCGTATCCTTAACCTTTCCTTTTTCGCCGTTGCAGCTGGGAAAGTCATTTGGCTTCCGATGTAAAGCCCTCCGACTTCTGAGTAAATCTTTTCCTGCTCACATTTCACGTGTCTTTAGCCTTTCCTCTTCCATCGTTGCGGCTCCCAAAGCGGCTTAGCACCCGAAGTATAAAGCCTTTCGACTTTCAACTAAAGCTTTTCTTGCCCGCATTTCGCGTGTCTTTAACCTTTCCTCTTCCATCGTTGCATCTCCCAAAGAGGCTTAGCACCCGAAGTCCAAAGCACTCTGCCAGCCGATGGATCAGTCTTTTAGTTGCTTGCCCGTAAATTTTTCTTCTTCCACCGCTGCGGCTCCCAAAGTAGTTAAGCCTCCGAAGTGTAAAGCCTTCCGACTTCCTATTGAGAGTGTTCCCGCCCATGGGTCGCGTATCCTTAACCTCTCCTTTTCTGCCATTGCTGCTAGGAAATCCTTTTCACGTCCGATGTCGATATCCTTCCGGCTTCCGATTCAGAACTTTCCTACTCGAGGCTTAGTCAAACTCTTCCGTTTATTAAAATTCTCAGATCAAGGGATGCACCTGGCCGTTTTCATGTGGGTTAGCCATTTCAGGTGGTTTAAGTTAATGTTTAAAATGCCATGTCAATGAATTATGCATGTCCTTTGATTACATGTGGTTTCTAGAGCTTGGTCTAATCACTACGGCGCGCAGGCATAGCTGGGCAGGTTTTGGAAGAAGTCGAACCGTGGCTGTCCAGATCACTAGTTGGACAAACGAAGGAAAAGGCAAATTGACTGGCGACAAAGGCACAGGCCAGAAAGATATATCAGTTACTAATCAGATCATGAATGCATACAGAAAATAAAATGGGAAGATGAAACGTTTTAAGGGAGGGGAAAAGTCATACGTTGGGGGAACCCAAGCGATCTACGGTTTTGTTTAAATATTTGAAAGTTAATAGCTAGAGGGGGATTTTTCCCTGGAAAAACTTGTAACTTAATGCTTGTAAGAGGAACTATTTCGTTTTACAACCAGAGACTGCAAATTTTGCCGGTTGGAGGAAGTGCTGTGTGGAATATGTCAATATGATTAAATGAGCAATGTTGAATGTGAACTATTTCATTTTCAGTTGTGCCTCATTAGCTGTAAGAGAGTTCTAATTTCTTGAACCTATGTTCTTGTATGAATGTTCTTCAGTACCTTTATGATGTCTTTTTTACTATGAGTAATGAAAATTTTTTAACTGTTGATGAGCTTTCTTATCATACATACTTTTATTCATGTTTATATGTTTGGTTATAAGAACAGCTATCTATGATTCGCCATAACACATGAACAGGGGTGTGTTACCACCTAATTTGTACTTAGTGGTTTTTATCAAGTGAGCCCGGTGAACCGGACAGGTCTAACTTGTTCGGACTTCAAAAAGACCTTTGGAAGTACTTCTGGGAAGTGCTTGTTGTACTATATCACATGTTCATACCCCATGAGGGAATTGTAAGAAATGTTCTAGCATGATAGTGTCTGTAAAAGACTCAGTCTCTTAGAGTTTATTTGTCAATCCAATCAGCCCATGGTGTTTTTTCCCTTGGTTATTATTGGTTGTTGAACAAACGACGGATAATTTCTGAGTTTTTCACTCCATACCTCCAAAGTTGGGGTGGTCAGCTTGGCATTTAGGCCTATTGAGGTTATTAGAGTCTATGTGTCAATGTATAA
>LPNX010274580.1:0-62510 GCA_001517045.1 Pseudotsuga menziesii
CTTTCCAGTTTATTTTTAGTTTAATCGAACTGCTACTAAGGATTCTAGATTCCTTAGTAGGTGCTCATCAGCACAAGCTAGGGTGAAAACCCTAGCTACAACTTCAACTTCAGTAATACCTTCTCCCATCCTCTGCCTCTTTTCTCGAAACCTTGCTCCTCCCCTCGTACAACCACTTGCTTCTTCGACGACCTTTACATTCTCACCAGAAATCATGCCCATCTACCCCTTATTTCCTTGTGCATTTCCCCCCTTTCTATTGTAGTTCCTACATCCCCTGCACATCAGAGTTCCACTACTCTTGGTCCATCTTTAGGATACCCTTTTCAAAGACTAGTTGCTTAATCGACAATTGTAGTGACAATAAGAACCTTCGATGAGGACCACTAAAAAACTCCCTTTCCTCTTCACTAAAATATTTATTAGTATCAATAGAAAACTTATTAATGTATCCTTCTAAGATACTATCCAACCATACCTCGAATACCCGTGATTCCTTGTTGCTGGTTTCTTGTAGTTCCTGGATCAATTCAGGGGTCCAGGACATTGGCTCTCCTCCTTGAAAGTTTGTCTTCCACTTAACAAAATTTTTCAACCATTCTTGCAAGAGCACAGGGAATTTACAAAATAAGCATTCATGAGGACCGTTGCTGATATATCTATCCAACCAGTGGCCCATTGACAGCTTAGGATTCTGGTTTTTGTCTTTAGCAAACTCCTGCAACTTCAAATCAAACCATCCCTTGATATTTGCTCGATTTGGATTCCAGAACATATACCCCTCCTACTCGAAACTCAGTCCCAGAAATGGAACCATTTGTTGGCGAATCCCACAAACAAAGCTTCATCGATAGGGGTTCCCACTCTGTCAATGTCCTGCAACGCAATTTCCCTAAGCACCAGCCAAGACAAGTTTTACCCTACCCAACAACATCTACAAATCAGATGAGGGCTCACTCGAGGTGTTCAAGGGAAAGCTATGAGAACCTAGTTTTCAACAATGGGAGAGGAGGATATGGGGATCTAATGGAGGGACACCATAACTTGTTGAATCATTATACAGTATCGAAATATAGCAACATTATTCATGGAGCATCATAGCGCATCAACCAGTTACATAAAAATAGATTGCAAAACCAACAGATCGCATAGCATGAAGAAACTGAATCACATCTATATCATGTCATTTTAACAAAACAAAGTCAGAGCATCATCATAGATCTATAAAACAGACAAGAATTGAGTCATAATCATCACATTATATATTAATCTTGCACAAACATGCCGCATTACACAATCCTTCTCCAAAAATGTAGACTACATACATCAAAAAGAAGCCCAGATAAAATCATAGTCAAGACAGAAAAGTCTCCATGAAACAGATCGCACCAGATCTTATCCCTTACTATCGCGCATGCGATCACATACAATTGTTCACAACTCTTCACATGTCACATCCGACTCCTCACCTCCCTCTTGATTCCTCAAAATGGATCTATAAATAGGCATATTCCTTTACATCAAACGTCCACTAATAACTAACTTCTAACCGCTACTCACCTACTTCAACAAAACTTAGTCAAAATATACATAAAATATTCAAAAAGTGGTTATTTTCGCACTTATTGTGCCAATATTCCCTTGTGTGGTACCGCATGAGCTTGCACAGCTGCCACAACACTATGCAACTTGATTTCCGCAAACCCCTTGCCAACAGCCATGTTAGGGCCATAAACAAATATGAAATTTGAATTGCTGCTAAGGGGGTTGTTTTAGCCATCTGCAAATTCATTTTTGGCTCCCAAGTCAATTTTCCTCAATCCCAGATCTAGAAATTGTTGTGTATTCCTCTATTGTTTTGGTTGAACCATTTTTAGAGTGGAAATGGGGTCTGGGTATACTTGAGAAACCTAGTGTCTTTAGGAGCCTCACAGATAGAGCTAGAGGGTTAACTTTCTTCTCTGCACCCGTTGAATAAAACTGGAAGGGAAGGCATGGCCTAAGGGACTATGTTAGCACTCCAGGAAACTCTTCTAGGCTGTAACTCAAAGATGACTGGTAACTTGATTTAATCTTAATGATTCACTCAAATGGATCAAGTCAAATGACTCAATCAAACCTCACTCACTCAAGACATGCATAAACACAACCATATTAACAAGGCTTTTAACTATCATTGTTCAGAGAGTTGTAAATAAATGAATGTAGAAAGAACACTTAATTTACTAGCAGAAACATAAACACAAAGTATATACGTATGGCTAGATAAACCAAGTAAAGTACTTTCAAATTCTAGTTTACAGATGTGTTGACAAGTTGATAGTGATCAAACATCATACAAACATAATTAACATGAATTTGACATTCAGGTGCAAGTAATAGAATAGATAAGAAGATAAAGATCTAAACAAGTAATTGCAAAAGAAGCTTGTATTACTGACCTCAAAATTATAAGCTTGAGCTTACAAAATATGAAAATGTCTCCAAAAGTTGAACCCCCTATTCTATAGAAGTTACAAGCTTTATAGCCTTTGCAAAATTATTCTAGATCCTGAAAAACTGGATCGAATTTACTAAAAATAGAAAGTCATAAATATTTTCTAGAAAATAGGAAAAGATCATATTTTGATGGTCAATCTCCATATCGACAAAATCATCTTGATATTTGAACTCTTTGACAGGTGCAGTAGAAACTAAAGGAGAATTCGAACTGGCCATTTGGTAGACAAGACACCTTTTAGCAAAGTAAGCAAGAAATGTGATCTTATTCACCTCACGGACACCTCCAAAACTGAAACAAAACCTTAATACCGATGCCTTTAATTATTATCTAGCATTATAAATCATCCTTGAGGTGCTTCAATCAACAAAAGATAGATCTATGCAAAAATATGCTTCTCTACGCTGTCTGCACTTTCGGTGGCTAGTAGAGGCAAAATTGAATCTTGTTAGCTACTGAAAGCTCTGTTTTCCTTGGCTAATGAAGAGTTGAAGTGTTCACCTAAGCCACCGAAAATCTTTTTTAACATTTAACCAAAATCACAACCATCACACTTTACCCTAATTCTTTAAAACCTTAATGTTGTTCCTCAGGTGTCTCTACAACTTGCATAGGGTTTTGGATGGTGGTAGAATCACAGGCTAGATCTGAATCATAATATTCATGGCTACCTCTGCTAGGGTTTCTAGCTTATGATGTTGTCACATCCCCATCCCTCAGACCGGCAACGGGGACGCGACGAACATCAAATGACAGCCGGGAAAACTGCCCATGAACATAAACAGAAATCAAATGCTGAAATTGGGAGTTTAAACAGGCATCATAATAGGAATTCCAAACATACAAGAATGCATAATCCTTTAATTATACAGTGGAAACAAGCATACATTCCAGCATTAATCATGTTCATTATAATTCATTTGTCATCAACATAATTTGCAAAGATGAAGTAACCAGCGGCACTTATCTTTGATGAAGGATTCACCCGCAACCAGCTACGTCACTGCAACATTCCACCCAACCATAGGCCAGCATGCTCATCAATCTCTCAGCACGCTCCCACCCCCGAGCTGGGCATGATTCCTCCGGAATAAGGGTCAATTGCAGGATCCCACATAGCCAAGGGGACACAAACACTAAACCAACATAGCTGGGTTTCACAGGATTTCAACAGACAAGCCAAGCCAGCACAGTCCGAAGACTATCCACTGTGTACTAGCAGCAAAAAAATCCCTTCACAGCCTTGTGAAGAAGCAAAAAGATAGGTGACAGTCCCAATCAAAAGGTGAGACACAGCTCTAGCCTACAAGGCAACTCAGAGTGGGTTTTGGCCCTAACATGGCCAAAACAACTCAGCTGCAACCCAAATCAGGGTGCTTCCGCAGCCACAAACACACCACAAATGGAAAACAGCAATACATGGCCCCAAGCAAGGAAACTCAGCCCACAAATTAGAAATCCATAGCCCACAACATACACAATCCTTCCAGGTAACGGCTGGGCAATTTATATAGTCCCGAACAAGGAAAATCCAACTCCAAGCATCGACAGAGGAAATCTCAATCAACGGATTGGAAATCCACAATGGCTCAGAATGAATTTGAGCACCATGGCTAGCAAAACATGGGGAAAACAAAAGCTCCAAAACAGAGACAGTGAGCACGGCTCTCTCCTGGGAAATCGACCTCAATGGTCTGTGCGTGAGGGAAAGCCTCCACCCAACAGCAAAACAGACAGGAAAACATCCCCGACCCCTGCGTGAGGATTCCAGCCTGTGCGTGAGGGGAAAACAGCCTCACCTCTGTGCGCGAATCAATAGGCCATCGGGAGAACGAACAGACAACCAAACAGTGCGCGGATGAGGAAGTTGAACCTTCTCTACATTAGAATGAACTTCCTGTGTGTGAGGGTGAGCAACAAAACGTGAGAAACCAATGACCATGGGGACAATGGGGAAATCATGGAAGGGAAGAGTGAAGGCAGTCGTGGGTTGAGTGGGCATGGGGAAAAGGGACTGGCAGCCCTACCACCCCACTCCCAAAGGTAATAACTGCCTCAACCACCAGCTGAAGCATTAAAGAGGTTGACAAGGTTGGATGAGACAAATGGTGACAATAACAAAGGTGGTGAAACATGGGTTTTTCCCCATAGACCAAGGTTTGACATCCCCCCCCTTTATCCTTTGGAACCATGCCCTTTTCATTGAACATTGCACTGCCGTAGCTGGTTGTGGTTTTAGTTTTAATTGATGTGCATATTTACATGATGCCGAATTATAGTGTGCCTTAGAGCACGACATACCATCGGCAACTATCCCTATTTCCGAAACATACAAAACCAAATCGATGGTGGGTATTTTGCCTTGAGCTCCTCACCACGATTAATTACAATATATACATCATGCAAACGGGGTCAAAACCAGGGACATTAAAGATGTGCTTGAGACTGATGGTTTGAATCCTTTGTTTATAGTTTTGACAGCCTGATTTTCCTGTAGAGCCTAGTGTTGTCCTTCATTAACTTGATATTGCTTTCTTCCAGCTTGGTATACTTCCCTTTTAGGTCTTGGAGAGAGTCATACAATTCAGTATTTCTTTTGGTTATTTTAATTTCTCTCTCCGAAACTTCTAGTTCATACACCTTCCTTAGCATCTAGTTGATCTTTTGGGATCTGGGTTCCTCTATCTTGCTAGATGAAGCCTCTTTCACTTGTTGACCTTGGTCATCCTTTGGTGTAGGTGAGGGAAGATCCTCATGTCTTGTTGCAACCTTATTTGGTAGGTCATCTCCTTGCTTTTCTTCATCCTCATAATCATTGTATGGGAGCTTGAGCACATTTTTTTCTTGTGAAGATGCCTCCTCTTTCTCTGTATTCTCACTCAATTTTAGATTACTTTTTTCCTTCTTAGTCTTAGAAGCTGGAGAGGTTTGGTCAATTACAATTGGACAGATGGCACTCCTCTTCCCCCTTCCACTTCTAGGAGTGGAAGACTTCTTTGAAGAAGACATCCTTTTTTCCTATGGTTGCAACTCTGTTTCAAATTCATTCTAGAATAGGAAGTATGTCTAGGAAACGTTCCTTCTTTGCAATAGCTCAGAGACAATTAGCTTGATTAAGCCATGATGGGATAATATGCTTGCAATTTTGGTTGGCTTGTCTTTGACTTGATGAGCCATCGTAGTCAAGATTTTATAGAGGTAAAAAGGAAGGTTCAAGGGGCTCCTTCCAGTAAAGTGATTCATTAATTTTAAGCTATAGATCATTACCCTATTGTATCTTCCCTCATAGGTTATGTAGACCAGAATTGACTTCAACAGGTGCTACCATTTCTCGTCAAGACAGGACATAGGGATTATTTTCTTCCATACAATAATTTTGGGCTCAGGTTTCGGATAAGACCTGAATTCCACATTATTTGTAACAGTGGTCTTAAACCAACTTTCTCCAGTCCTTGGAACCTCTGTCACTTCATTTATAAGAGCTACATCCACTTGGAATTCTTCCCTATCGATCACTGCTTTTGTTCCATCAAACATGACAGCAAAGGCTTCTACTACTTGTTGATGAATTCCTTGAATTTTTTCACCGAAATTGTAACATCCTACATCATTGAATAGCTGACATACATTTGGGTGTGATTCCAAGTAACTAATATCACCCATCTCTTTCCTTAGGGCAGGTCCTCCTCTCTTCATTTCTGGACTACTTCTCTGCACCTACAATTTCAAAATTCAAACTTTGGAGAAGGAAATACAACGCAGGATTAGTGAAGCTTGGGATCAGCAAGGACACACACCAAGAATGAGGAATGAATTAAGGGGATGTCCTTATTTTGAGGGATATAGTTTCCGATTGTGATTTCATAAGGGTAATGGTTTAGCTGATGAGACCCATAAACTAGAACGTGCATGGAATGTGATCATATGAACTGGAATTACAATACTCATGGTAATTAGATCACCGATATGGGATAGGTGTATGGTAAATAGGGATTGGGATTTGAGAGGTCACATCAAATTGATAAAAACACCTCTTACCAATTCATAATTGACTACTCATTATATCTTTTCGGTGGCTAATGGTTAATGATAGCGCTTGCATCCTGACGACTGCTGAGTGTGAAAGATGTGATAACCCTTTCAACCTCCCTGTGCTTTCGCTGGTTAAAAAATACCCAAATTTCATTTTTAAGTTGTCGAAAGATAGGATTTTTAGTGGCTAATGAACAGTTGAAATGTCTGCCTAAGCCACCAAAACCTGAGATTTGAGTTTTTTTTAGAAAAATAGAGTCCAATGTGTTTCAGACTTTATTCAATACCCAAATATCTCATAATGAGCCTGAAAAATGTTTTTTGACTTCCTATCACTACATAAAATAAATTGTCTAAGTCTAATTTATTTGAGGAGATAACATATGGCTCATACTCAGGGATGGAAACCTCCCTGTGAGGTTCCAAGAACCACAGACCAAATTCCTTTCCTGAAACACAAAAATCAAATAAATCCTCTAGTGTTCCATCTGGTATGGAGTTATTTTGCAAAAACAAGAAACAAAAATGATATTTACAATGACAAGGCTTTGAAGCCTTAGATGAAATAGAGTTTCAAAAATCAAATGGGCCATCAAACATTTATTCACCTTCCAAACTTTGTAGTTTGAAAGTGTTGCTCTGTTTCACTTCAGTTATCACAAAAGGACCTATCCACAGAGAATCAAATTTACCATGCTTTCCGTCGTCTTTCTTGGCAGCATCCCATTTCAGAATCCAGTCTCCAACTTGAAAATTGTCCACCTTTGCTTTCTTTTCAAAAGCGTTGTTTATCTTCTTTTGGTGAGCTCTTGACTTCTCCACCAATTGTTCTCTAACTTTCTGCAACTCAGCCAAATCAAGAATTTTTCTTACCATGTCATTTGGTTCATCCTGGTCCTCTTGAAATAACTTGGCTACTGGTAGAACTAGCTGGATGGGGAAAATAGAATAAGTACCATAAACCATTTTAAAAGGAGAAGACCCTATGGATTTTTTGTCGGTCACTCTATCAGCCCAAAGAGCAAACTTTAGTTTAGAATCCCCTCTCTTCTGATTTTTCTTCAAAAAAAATTCTGATTATTCTAACTAGGCTCTTATTAGATGACTCAACAAGGCCATTTCCTTGAGGGTAATAGGAATTATAATGCCCCAATTCAATTCCCATTGACTCAAACATGTCAACCAATGCACCAGCTTTAAAGGATGGTACATTATCAGTCACTAGTCTTCTTGGGTAGCCAAATAGGATAAAGATGTTTTCATATAGAAATTTCATGATGACTTGATGAGTGGAATTCCTTGTGGGGATTGCCTCTATCCACTTGGTGAAATAATTAGTGGCTACTAGGATCCACTTATGTTGACCACTAGATGAAGGATTAATCTCACCTATGAAATCAATACCTCACTGTTGGAAAGGACCATTCACTACAATAGTTCTTAGGGGCAAAGATTTGAGTTTCTGATTTCCTATGAATCTTTGGCATTTGTCACAAGATTTGAAAAAGGTACACACATCAGAGAAAAGAACATGCCAATAGTACCCAGCCCTTAGAATCTTGTGGGTTGTAGTTTTCCAGTAATGATGGTATCAACATATGCTTGAATGGAATTAATGCATGACTTGAACTGACTCTTCTTCATCTAAACATCTCAACAAAATACCAGAAGGATCTTTCCAATACAACAGATTTTTAACTATGCAAAATTTAATAGAGCTAAGCTTAAGAGTGTGTGTTTGAGTCATGCTAAGTTCAGGGGGAACTTCTAAATTTTGTAAAAAATGAATAATACCTAAATACCACTCACATGAAGACAAATCCTCATCCACCTACTGACTCTCATGCTTGTCTTCTGCTGCTACCTCTGTTTGCATGTTTGTTGAACTTATACCAATGAAATTCATGCTTAGTAGATCACAATTTTCTTCAACCATAAGCTTAGCTAGGCCTTGTCCTTTTACTATCTTGGTGGTATTTACTTCTATGTCAAACTAAATGAGCTTTGGAATTGATTTGGATCTCTTGCCATAAATGTCAAGCTGGGTTAAGACATCCTTCACAGAAGCTGAAAGGACATAGGCAATGAACTTTGTTTGTAGAATATAAATTTTGAAAGCTTTCAATGACTTAGTAAGAGCATAATATTTTTTTTTTATAGGATCATACTTCAGTTTAGCATACCTTAATTTTTTGTTGAAAAAAGCAATAGGGTGGTCAAGACCTTCATCATCTTTCTCTAACAAAACTGTTGCCACCGTATCATAGGAAGCAAAAGAGAAAATATAGAAGCCCTTAGTATAGTCTGGACTAATTAGAGCGGGAGCTTCCATGATAACCTGTTGGATGGCTTCAAAAGAGTTTCTTTCATTTTTTTTTCCATTTGATTTCATATTCCTTCCTCAATATAGAAGTTATGTGTTTCACTAACTCAGAAAAATTTGGAATAAACCTCCTGACAAAATTTATCTTACCAAGGAATGACTGATATATTTTTTTGACCTAGGTTCCCTCCCTGAGAGCAAATTGATATTTTTTTTGCATTCAAGGATATCCCAAACCATTTGCATTTCAGAAAAACCCTTCTTAAGTGCTGCAAATGTTATTCATAATTGTTTTAGTATACAGTGAGGTCATCAAGATATACGAGAAAAAACTTGTCATTTAACCCCACAAAGGCTATGTCCATGGCCCTCTGAAAGGTGGCCCCAGCATTGATCATCCCAAACGACATATTTGCATACACGAAGGTACCCCAAGGAGTGGTAAAAGCATTTTTTCTTGGTCATCAGGGTGTATAGAAACTTGACTGTAACCTCAGAAGACATCTAGAAATGACATGACACTAGCTCCTGAAACTCTTTGCAACAGATGCTCCCTATTGGGTAAGGGGTAGTTGTCTTTCATGGACCATTTATTTAGGTTTCTAAAATCAACACATAACCTAATCTCGCAATTTTTCTTCCTAACTATTACTAAACTCACAATCTATTTAGAATACCTCAGTGGGATTATGATTTTAGCATCAAGGAGATTTTTTATTTATTTCTTGATCACAGGAATTAAGAGAGGACTCATAGGCCTTAACTTCTTCTTGAAAGGGAGGATGTCTTTTTGCAAGGGAATTCTTTGTTGAATGATATATGTATCGTATGTCTTTAGATCACTATATTCCCAAGCAAATATGTCAACAAATTATTTCATAATACTGCAAAATTCTAACCTTTGACCGACAGTAAACTCATTAGACAAATTTATGAATCTAGTATGACTTTGGCTACCTATGTTATGCTCATGGACAATGGGGTATTTGTCCCTTTTCGCAAGTTTGAATGGGACATCATTATGGTCAAAAATATTCCCAAGAGGTACTATACCCTGAGGTATGTGATTTCTTGGCAACTAAACAATATTGTGTTTACCCATTTTCTCCTTCATCTTAGGCTCCTGGGATTCCTCTACATTTATATTTTCTTTGTCAATATGCATATCAAAAAAATCATCAACAACCTAGAGGAATCTAGTAAGTTCATCATCATCCTCAAAGGCTTTCCAATATTTAATATTATTAGGTAGGGATGGCCTGCACTTGACTTGGATTTCATAGTTCAATTTATGAGTCATAGGAGGAATGAACATACTGACAGAGATAGCAAGGGAATCGGATAGATGGTTCACAGCTCTAGTTATATATGAAATGTCAAAAATCATGGAAGAGTCCCTAAGTTTCCATACCTCATGTTCGTATGCTTTTAGCCTGACATTCTTTGCTTGAAAAGTGTTGTTCACCTGCTTTATGATGAGATTTGCATCTCCAAATATCTTCAAACACATGATTTCCATATCCTTAGAAGCATTTACTCCCAATAGAAAATCCTCATACTCTGCTATTGTTAGTAGTCTTCAAATCAAATTTATAAGACAAATGAATAGTTTCCTTTGAGGGGGAAATCAAAACTACACCTGCACCTATTGAGGCTTGAGTACTGGTCCCATCAAAAAACATGATCCAGACAAAGGTGGTTACTTATTCAAGTTGCTAATAGGTAGGATTTGTGATTTGCATAGCTACTAGCTGAGAATCATCTATTTGCATAATACATTCCCTAAATTATGTGTCTACTGCATAGATGGGATGATTTACAGAATTGCTTTCATTACTGATGATGTAGGAAAGATGATTTTCTTTGTAGAGTCTCTTGGTTTCTCCTGCAAACATTAGGATCATAGCATAAGCAAGGTCCATCTGTAGGGTACCACCTAGCTTTTTACTCCATGAACGAGACAAGAGGAGGCCAAACTTGGGTGGGATATCAGCAACTACTACATCCATCACTATGCTTTTTGAAGGAATATGGGAGAGGTTTATGACAAGGTAATTTATGAGGCCTAGGCATTTTACCTTCCTATAGTCAAAAGAGAAAAGACGATGGTAAGTTTTGGTGATTCTGATTCCAAGCTCATCCATCACTGCTTTTGGCATAAGATCGTGGGATGCTCCCGAGTCTAGCAAACAATTGTGAAGGTTCTTGTCATGGATGTTCAAGGATATATAGAAGGGTGGAAAGGACTCACCCAATTCTTCAACCATAGGACCTAGGGTTATTATGGGCTTATCATCTTGAAAATTCACAAAGTAAACATCTACGAGTGTCTTTGGTTGAAGATATGTCAGTATAAATGACTTAAATGAATCATTCTTCATAAAATATATCAAGGGAAAAAGGATTTTTCAGTTTCTGAATTTATGTTTCAATATTGAAAGAATAGGAAAAATTTTCAGAATTTCTTACCTCTTGTGGTGGATCTTTAAGCTGGATTTGATCATGGACTGGTGGCTGCAATGGCCTTTGTTGTTGTTTTGAAGGAGCAACAATTGTTTTTGTAGGAGCAGCAGACTATCTTGTAGGGACATGATTCTTCTTTACATGAGTAAAAATGAAAGATTTTGGAGCAGAAGGATTGGAACTCAAATTGTAACCTCCTTTATCATCTACTTGCTACAAGGATTCTTTAGTGATCTACTCGTTCATGAGGGATTCCCCATAATCTGCTTGTGTCAAGAAAGAGGGATCAACTTCATCTTCCATGCAATTTATATTGTCTTTTGCTTTTCCTTCTCCCTGAGTAAACTCTCGTTCTTCTTCTAACACAACATTTTGGAAAGGATCATTGATTCTTTGATCCTCAACTAGATTCCTATCCCTTTGGAGGATTTGAGCCTATGGGTTATTTGTTCTGTAAGGGAAAATATTAGGGTTTCTAGGAGAAAATTCATTTGGCCCTTTACTTCTTACAGGTAGTTGACCTCGATCTTTAAGTTTAGAAATTTCATGTGTTAAGATGTCCAACATCTTGGCCATTTTTTCCATTTTGGTTTCTGATGAAGGAGGATCTGTAGATTGCTTCTTAATATCCACTTTTTGCTTAAGTTTCTAAGATGCAACAATATTAGACTGAACTTCAAGGGAAGCATCTTGCATGAGTGATAAAGAAGGAGATATTCTTTCTCTAAGAAGAAGAGCTAACTCGGAGTCAAAAGAATTTGCATAAGTGATTCTGGATGGAGTCTTTGTAGGCTTGATCTCAGTAGGGATCTTGCTAAACATTTTGTTAAATCTTTTTGTGAAATTTGAAACAGACTCTCCATTCTCTCTCCTCAAATTTCTAAACTCTGTGATATAGTAAAGGTGGTCTATTATTTCTTCCCAATGCTTCAAAAATATATCATCTAGAGCTTCAATGCCAGCTACTAATACAGTAAGTAACTCTTTGAACCATTTCCTAGCCTGACCATCTAAGCTCTACACAAAAACCCTAGTCCACACATCCTCTTGTTCAATATTTATATTCTTAGCATAACTGTAGAATGCCTCTAAATGTTCTTCAGGTGTAACATATACCTCCCTATTAAACTTATGAATATATTTTAGTTAATCTCCACTAGGCATAACAGAAAGGGTGTTAGGAAAATTTAGAGGGGCATATCTAGCAATGAGGATCCCTTCAATCTTAGTCAAAGGGGCATCCATATTGGATGTGGATATGGAAGGAGATGAAGAATATGTTTTTTTTGTGGGTGGTAGATAAGGTGGTATAGGTGGTATATTTACCCCAGTGGGGTTTCCAGGAATCAGATCTACAAAATCAAAAGTGATTGAATATTCCTCAACTTTCAAATTTTCTGATTCACTTATAATTTTCTGAGAACTAGATGCTTCAGTAGAAGAATATTTAAAGGGAGGTCTATTTGATACAATGGATAAAATTACCTCTAGAAGTACCTGATATGGTTCCCCTTGTAGCTCTAGAAGTCTGTCTTTGCAAAGTTCTTCCTCTCCTTATAATCTTTTCAAGATCTAAAATAGGCATCACTGGTGGCCTATGTGGATTTGTTCTGGTACTTGGTGTTATTGAATCCACCTTGTTATAATGGAGTCTCCATATAGATTATTACAACAAGGATGATTTCCACATTTTTTCTATCATCAAAGTGGGATCTATGTCATCCCCCAGGGAAGCTGAGCTTCAGTCACTTCCCCGAGCAAAGGTGCCAATTTGTTAGCACTGCACGAAACTCTTCTAGGATGTAACTCAAAGATGCTTGGTAACTTAATTTTATCTTAATGATTGACTCAAATGGATCAATTCAGATGACTCAATCAAACCTCACTCACTCAAGACATGCATAAACAAAACCATATTGACAAGGCATTTAACTATCATTGTTCAGAGAGTTGTAAATAAATGAATGTATGAAGAACAATTAATTTACCATAAGAAACATGCAAAAAAAGTATACATGAATGGCCAGATAAACCAAGTGCTTTCAAATTCTAGTTTATGGATGCATTGAGAACTTGACAATTATCAAACATCAGACAAACATAATTAACATGAATTTGGCATTTAGGTGCAAGTAATAGAATAGAAAAGAAGATGAAGATCTGAACAAGTAATGGAAAAAGAAGCTTGAATTACTAATCTCAAATTGACAAGCTTGAGCTTACAAAATATGAAAAAGTCTCCAAAACTTTAACCCCTTATTCTATAGAAGTTATAGGCTTTATAGCCTTTACAAAATTATTCTAGATCCTGAAAAACTGGATCAAATTTACTAAAAATAGATAGTCATAAATATTTGCTAGAAAATAGGAAAAGATACTATTTTGATGGTCAATCTCCATATCACCAAAATCTTCTTAATCTTCTAACTCTTTTGACAACTGCAGTAGAAACTGAAGGAGAACTCGAACTTTCCATTTGGAAGACAAGTCACCTTTTACTAAAGTAGGAAGGAAATTGGATCTTATTCACCTCGCTAGCACCTCCAAAACTAAAACAAAACGTTAATACTGATGCCCTTAATTATTATCTAGCATTATAAATAATCCTCGAGGTGCTTGGATCAACAAAAGTCATATCTATACAAAAATATGCTTCTCTTCCATGTCTACACTTTCAATGGCTAGCAGAGGAAAAATTTGATCCTATTAACTACCAAAATCTCTATTTTCGGTGGCTAATGAATATTTGAATCATTATACTAAGCCATTGAAAATACTATTTTAACATTTAACCAAAATTGCAACCATCACGCTTTACCCTAATGCTTTAAAGCCTCAATGTTGCTCGTCAATTGTCTATGCAACTTGAATAGGGTTTGGGATGGTGGTAGAATCACAGGCTACCTCTGAATCATAAAGATTCATGGCTACCTCTGCTAGGGTTTCCAGCTTATGATGTGCTTGATACTGAGGGTTTGAATCCTTTGTTTACAGTTTTGACAGCCTGATTTTCCTATAGAGCCTGGTGTTGTCCTTCATTAACCTGAGATTTCTTTCTTCCATCTTGGTATACTACCTTTTTAGATCTTGGAGAGAATCATATGATTTACTATTTCTTTTGGTTAATATCCCATTGGTTCTTTTAATTTCCCTTTCCAGAACTTATATTTCATATGCCTACCTTAGAAGCCAATTGATTTTCCAGGATCTTGGTTCCTCTAGCTTTCTAGATGAAGCCTCTACCACTTGTTGACCTTGATCATCCTTTGGTGTAGGAAATGGAAAATCCTCGTACCTTGCTGCAGCTTGATTTGCTAGTTCAACTCCCTACTCTTCTTCATCCTCAGACTCAGTGTATGGCAAGTTGAGGACATTTTTGTCTTTTGAAGAGGCCTCCTCTTTATCTGTCTTCTCACTGAAGTCTAGATCCCTTTTGGCCTTCTTAGTATTAGAAGCTAGAGAGATTTGGTAAACTAAAATTGGAGAAATGGCTCTCCTCTTCCTCTTTCCACTTTCGGGATTGGAAGACTTCTTTGAAGAAGACCTCCATTTGTCCTCTGGCTGCAACTCTATTTCAAATTCATTCTAGAATATGAATTATGTCTAGGAAATGTTCCTTCCTTGTAGCAGCTCAAAGAAAAATATCTTAATCAAGCCATGATGGGATAATCTACTAGAAATTTTGGTTGGCTTGGCTCTAACTTGATGATCCATATTAGTCAATATTTTGTAGAGGTAAAAGGGTAGGTTCAAGTGGCTCCTGCTAGTAAAGTGATTCATTAATTTGAAGTGATATATCATTACCCTATTGTATCTTCCATCACAGGTTATGTAGACCAGAATTGACTTCAATAGGTGCTACCATTTCTCCTCAAGACATGACGTAGGGATGCTTTTCTTCCATACAATAATTTTGTGCTCAAGTTTTAGATAAGACCTGAATTCCACATTCTTTGTAATAGTGGTCTTAAACCAACTTTCTCCAGTCCTTGGAAGCTTTGTCACTTCATCTATAAGAGATTCATCCACCTCGAACTCTTCCCTTTTGATCACTGATTTTGTGCCATCAAAAGTGAGAGCAAAGGATTATTCTACTTGTTGATGAAATCCTTGAATTTCTTCACCAAAACTGTAGCATCCTACATCTTTGAACAACTAAAATACCTCTGGGTGTGATTCCAAGTAACCGATATCACCCAATTCTTTCCTTATGGTTGTTCCTCCTCTCTTCATTTATGGACTGCTTCTCTACACCTGCAATTTGAAAATTATAACTTTGGAGAAGGAAATACAGTGTAGGATTAGTGAAGCTTGGGCTCAACAAGGACACACATAAGGAATGAGGAATGAATTAAGGGGATGTCCAAATTTTGAGGGATATAGTTGGAAATTGTAATTTGATAACGGTAACAGTTTAGCTGATGAGTCTTGTAAACTAGAAAGTGCATGGAACGTGATCATATGAACTCGAATTACAATACTCGTGGTAATTAGATCACCGATATGGGGCAAGTGTAGGGTAAAGAGTGATTGGGGTTATATAGGTGTTAGAGGATCTAGTCAGTGAGCCGACTAATGAGAGATTAGGTCAGTTTCAAAGAGTCGTGTCGGTTGACCGAACGGACAGGTAGTTATTTGTAACTGTTTGTAATCATATATATTAGGTTGTTGAGCTAGATGAGAACTTGGTTCATTTTTTGTATATGTATGGACCCTCATATTATAATATAATTTGTTACTTCTTTAATTCTTCTCATATCTTGTGTATGTTATGTTTATATTTTTCTATGTGTATTATTGGTAACCTTTTGTGATCCGTGATATTAAAACATTGGTTCCATTGCTATTAGTACATATACGAACGTAATGACCATAAGAAGATGATATCAAAATAGGAGATTAAGAATTGGTTGCAGTGTAAGATAGAAAATTATTTGCAGAACTATGCAAGAAGAAACATATTGACCATTTCTCAAGCGAAGGAGAAATTCTTCACTGAAACACATGAGAAGTTTGTAGAATCAGTATGTCATCTTTTGAAAAAAATTCTAGATGAAAAGACCGAAAGAAACTAAGGACCAAGAGCCATTGGAGAAACTGATTCGAGGTGGACAAACAAACCTATTGGAGTGGTTTAATAAGATCACAAATGAATTCTACGAGGAACAAGCCATGGAAGAAAGAGTTTCAGTTGAAAGCATTGAAAAAAGGTTTTATATAGACCTTGCCAAGTAGTTTCTTTGCTCCTTACAGACCCTTTTGTTCAAATTCCTAATAGAGAAGAGAGTGGGCCATATTGTAGAACCTCAGCAGTCACTACAAGAACCACCACCAAATTCTAACTGGGTAGAGAAACAGAAGAAGTGGGAAAAATTCATTTCCAAAAGGGAGTGGGAGTACTTCCTAATAAATAAACAAAATTATCTGATCTTTATAAAGTGTTGAGTAGGCTATGGGAGGGTAGTTGATCATGTGTCAAGGTAAAGAAAAAAGGATTTAAGTTGACTGAAGAAAATACCATCACCAACAATGAAAATTCAACCTAAAAAGGAAATCAAATGATTAGTGACACATAAAGGTACGTTAGATTTATAGAGAATAGAAAGAGAGAAGAGGCTAAAAATAAGGGAAGAAACAACATAATAGGATACAGCACTACAAAGAGGGATGACTACTAGGATGACAGACCAAGAAAGAAATATGCCAGAGTCAGGTCATGAGAGACAGGAAGAAGGCATAGAAGAAGAGGCATCACCCATGGAAGAAGACTTGTGGATATAGCAGTGAGAATCTCTCCAACTAGAAATTCCCCATGAGGTAAGACCTCTCTCTCCATCGGATCTGAGTACCATAATACATTCCATTTTCGAAGAAGACCTACGACTAAGAGCTGGTGAGTTTGGTATATGAAGCTGACTAGATGACGAGGTAAACGATGATAATCATCTAGTAATATGTCGACCGAAGGAAGGAAATTGGGTAGAAATTTAGGTGTACCTTTCCAATTGATAGAATATTCAACCAATAGTCAGCTACCTTATACATTAATTAATCCATTTCTGTCTTATTTTCCTAGTTTCCAATATTCCACTATATGCAAGTTGTCTTCCACATGTCCTAGAAGTCAAACATGATAAAAATGAGTCATGGAGCACTTCAGAAACCTCTTGGAATCCATATTTAGCATATATACTTTATTCCATATCCTCCCTAGCACATATTTTCGTTTTCTGCTAATTTTCCTGCTTTATTCAGATTTATGGCAGAAGGGAAAGTAAGATTAGGTGTAGTTAACTTGTTTTTTTCCCTCATCATACTCCATTATTTTCTCATAATAAAAGCATGTATGAGTTGTATTTACATCACTTATTATTGTTCCTACTTGACATTTCTAATTCATGAGCCTCTAGGTAGATTTGGAAACTGCTTTATGCACCTATGGGGGATTTGACTAGATTTAGTAAGCCTACTTTTTGAGTATTTCGAATGGAATCCTTATGCATTCGAATATCTCATGTAATTATATATTGAAGTATCCTATGACTTCATATGGTTGGATACTGTACACTTATTCAATACATATTAGTGTTATGCTCCAATTTCAGTCTCCTTTGTGTGTAAATTTGCATGTTTGATTAGCAATTTTGTGAGTGCAATTGTTCTATCACTTCGGGTTCAATTTACACATGGTATCAGAGCCTTTGTAGATTGATTTCTCTCCTTCCATATTGCTATTGTAGGTTTGACATCTTGAATGGGAGTAAATTATGCTAGTTGAAGGGCACCGTTCAGAGCTATGGATCAATCTCAAAAGATCATCTTGACTCCATTTAATTTCTTTGAATGGAAAGCAGAGATGGAGATATTGTTGAGAGAAAAAGGTCTCTACATCATGACTATGGAAACTAAGGTAGATCCCAATGTAGTTGTACAGAAAATTAAATGGCACAACAGGAGGGATAAGTCCTATGGTCTTCTGTGTCTGAGCATATCCAGAGACCTCCTCTTCCATATTGATGGATTGACATCACCTAATGAAGTGTTGGAGAAGCTTGTAGATATTTTTGTTAATATAGATGAGATGAGAGGACATCAAATCAAGAATTAATTGATCTCTTTGAGTACTAGCAGATTTGAATCCCTGGAACTCTACTTTTCCAAGTTTAAATCCCTTGTTTTGCAACTAAAACAGTGTGGAATTGAAAAGAAGGAAGAGCAGCTAGTTTTGGACATACTCTTAAAGCTTTCCCCTGACTATTCAGTGTCTTTTTTTACCTTCCATGCCACCAAGTTGATAGCTCGATCCTGGCAGATTCCTAAGCTTGCAGAGTTCATGAAATCCCTCACACAAGAATAAGATAAACTGGTGATGATGGGCACCATCAATTCCAAAGACCAAGCTTTGGTTGTTGTATATTCGAGGGTGGATTCAAAAGGCAATAAGAAAGCTAAGAAGCCACTTGATCAAAAGAGAGACAAGAACAAGTCACAAGAGGAGCCCTAAGGCTCCAAGAAGAACTTCCAGAAGAAGAAGAACAAAGGAGAAATGAGAAAGTGTGCATACTGCAGTAAGGCCTATCATCCTAAAAACTCCTGCATGAAGAATCGAATTGACATGTTGACCCAACACCTAGAGAAAAATAACAGCTCCCTTCCTAGTTTCTCAAAGAAGAGGGAAAGACGATCAAATTCAGAGGACAGAGAGAGAGTACATCCATTGGTTGCTGGCACATCAACCTCACCTAGCTTCATCATAGACTATGGAGCTTCAAGACATATGGTTTCGACCAAGGAGGCATTCTCCTCTCTTGAAATGTCGATAGGTCCACCAATAGTGCTGCAAGATGACTCTCTCACTGACAGTTTGGGCAAAGGAAGGATTGATATTCACCATGGTAAGTTCAGTAATGTATTGTATGTTCCAAGTCTTGCCTCTAACCTCTTGTCAGTGTATCAAATGACCCACACAGGGTCTCCAAAGAAGGTCATATTCTGCCCTAATGATGTTGATATCACAGATATCTCGAATGGTAATGTCATTGCAAAAGGAGTTGTAGATCACACTTTGAAGGTATACATACTTTCACATTTTCTTCCCTACTCAAATCCCTCTCCTCTTCAGATTCATGCTAATGAGGAAAGAAAGATTTGGCATGAAATATTTGGCCATATTAACTATAAGTATCTTTCTGATCTAAGTTAAAAAGAAATGGTCATAGGGTTACCAAATATTAAATTTTCCAAGGGAGTCTGTCAAGGTTCTATCCTAGGAAAAGACCCAGAGCATAAATTTGAGAGAGCTAGTCATGAGAGAACCTATGCACCTCTTGAGTTGATCCACAATGATGTTATAGGTCCATTTCCTCATATGTGAATGAGTCAAGTCAAATATGCATTTACCTTCATAGATGAATTTTCCAAGGATTGTTGGGTTTACTTTCTGAAGCATAAGTCTGAATTTTTTGGCCTCTTTAAAGTCTTTAAGGCTTTGGTTAAAAACCAGTCTCGGAGGAGACTCAAGATCCTTAGATCTGACAATGGTGATGAGTATGTCAAGTCTGAGTTCATTCAATATTGTGAAGATGCAGGTATTTAGATGCAACATTCAATCCCTTACACACCACAACAAAATGGTCCTGCTGAGAGAAAGAACATATCACTGAAGGAGATGGAAACCTGTATGATGGAGGCTAAGACTTTGCCACCAAAGTTTTGGGCCGAGGCTATAAACAGTGCATCCTATATCCAGAATAGGGTGCCTCATAAAAATCTTGATGTTATGACTCCTTTAAAAGCTTTGTGTGAGCAGAACTCAGATGTGACCCATTTCAGGATTTTTGGCTCAAAGGCTTGGGATAGAATTCCAACTAAAAAGAGAAAGGATTTGCAACCCCAAAGCCAAGAGTGTCTATTTGTTGCGTACTTTGAATATTTAAAAGGGTACAATCTGATCTATTTGAGCACAAACAAAGCCTTCATTGAAAGGAGTGTTCAGTTCCAAGAAGAGCCTTTAGCAGTAGTTGAAGTTGGAGAGTCTTCTTCACCACCAGAACCATTGAATGTAAGTTAAGAGACAAATGAGTTTGCTGATTATGATATGTATGATAATGATGATTTAATTGCATATCCTAAAATTCCTACATGACAAAAATTGTTATAAAATACTATTCATGCAGCTGGGGAACTAGCTTGAAATCCTAGTGAACCTAGGAGGACTAGATCTCAGTTTGAGAGTGCCCTGTGTATGAAAGACCCTTTGCTCGTAGAGAAGTGCTATGTGATGGTTGAATCAGACCCACGGACATATGAATATGCAACACATGATCCAATATGGCAAACAACCATGAAAGAAGAATTTATCTCACTCCAGAAGAACAACACTTGGGAATTGGTTGATCTTCCCCTAGGGAGGAAGCTAGTTCAATGTAAGTTGGTTTTCAAAACTAATTTGTTGATGTATTTGTAACTTCAGAATGTATTCACCTATGTATCTTATGTCTTGTACCTCGATGTTTATTTCAGGATGTGTCTATCATGTAATTGAGTCATGATGTCATGCCCCGATGTTTCGATCGGGAGGATCTATAATGTAAACAAGTCATGTCAAGTCATTGTGGGTAACCCTCCTATTGTCTAAGGGTTAATGTCCCTGGAGTTCTGGGGCACTAGGGTTATTAGAATCACCTAGTGAATTCATACCTGGTAGGGTTTTAGTCATGTCAGGAATTAGTATAAATAGAGAGGTGTCCTCTCTATTTAACACACACTCATTGGCACTCAGTTGTAGCGCACAACTGAGGAAGAATAATACATTAGGGCTAGGAAGAAAGAGGTTACCAATGTTGGGATATCATCTTACTATTTTGGGATTTTCTACTTGGTGTTGATTCTATCTCTGAGGAAGTTGTAGGGTTTTCTCCATTTATGGTTTCCCGGAGGAAAAACATTGAGTTCATTGTCTCTTGTGTTTGATTGTTGTGCTTGTTGTTCTATCAGTTAAAAGATCCTAATAATGTTAGCTTAATGTTAAAAATATGACATGGAATCAGAGCCAACCTAAGAAGAAGACACTATACAACTGTGGGAACTAGGGCTTCCTACTTTGTGGAACTTCCTCCACATATTTTCAGCAAAACAAAATTGGATTAACTCTCCTCCTTAGGGCGCATATTTCTGTCGAGGCAAAATCCAATTCTGAGCTTTTTAGGTTTTGGACCTGACACTACTCCTGAAAATTAGGGATTTTCACAGAAGAGGAATTTTTCAGTGAGCCTAGGCCTGGATTGATCTCCTCCTAAAAATTGAAGTTAGGGATCAATTTCAAAGTATTTTGTTGGACAAAACTCAGGAAAAGCAAAACCCTAATCTTCCCCTAAACCAGCACTACAGGATTTCAGCTCCAAATCCAGATCTGACATCTCGACCTGGTAAGATTTAAATCTTTTGTATTTCTATTTGAGGTTCTCAATTAAGATGTCTCATCATACCAAGCTTGATGAAAAGATTGAGGGAGATGATAAGTTCTGAGCATAGAGGTATAGGATGTCCCTGGTTCTGGAAGAGAATGATTTGTATTACCACATCAATGAGGAGGTTCCAGTTCCATAGGGAGATGAGGATAAGGCCTTACATAAGAAGAAGTTTGTTATGGCAAAGAGGATCATTGCTGATTCTATCAAGGGTCACCTTATACCATAGGTATCCTCCCTCATGACACCTAAAGCTATGTTTGATGCCCTAACCCAATTTTTTGAAGGAAAGAAAGTAAACCAGAAGATGAACTTGAGGAACCAATTGAAGAATGTGAAGATCCAAAATGTAGAAACCATCTTGTCTTACTTCACAAGGGTTTCTTAGATAAAGGAACAATTGGAAGTAGTAGATGAAAAAGTGGAGAATGCAGATATTGTGATGACCACCTTGAATGGTATCCCTAGGACATGGGACTCCTTCATTCGAGGGATCTGTGGTAGGAAGAAGTTAGTCAAGTTCAATAGACTGTGGGAAGAATTTTCTTAAGAAGAAGCTCGGATAGAAGCTCGAGAATAAAAGATGGAAAGTGAAGATTAAGCTCTCACAGTTCAATCCAAGAAACCTAGATGTAGCCATCATAGAAGTAAGTATTCCAATCAAAGGAATAACTTCAGAAAGCCTAGAGATAAGTCTAAGTTTATTTGCTATACATTTAATGAGAGAGGACACTTTGCTAGAGATTTTCCTAAGAACAAAAGTAGATCTCACAAGAAGAAGTGAAACAAGAGAAGACATCATGCTCATGCTACGGAGGATGATGAACCTTCATCAAAGAGATCCAGATATGAAAGTGAAGATTCTTCAAGCAAGGAAAAATATGTTTTGATTTCTTCTCTCACGGGAAACATTACTCATGGAAGAAAGGATTGGCTTATAGACAGTGGTGCTTCCAAGCACATGACTAGATTCAAGGAATCCTTTGTGAAACTTTCAAAACATGAATCACCTCACAAGGTGAAACTAGGAGATGACTACCAGTATCCAATAAAAGGTAGCGAGGAATCCTCCTATAAGATAGACTCTAGAAAGTCTATGAGAATGAAGGAAGTATTGTTTGTACTAGGAATCAAGAAGAACCTTCTCTCCATATATGCATTAGATGAAAAAGGAATGAGGGTTGCATTCATAGATGGTCAAGTCATCATGTGGCCAAAAGGAAAGACTATTGATGATGCAATAGTGATTGGGGAACAAGAAGGAAGTTTGTGCAAATTGAAGGTCCATCCAGAAAAAGCCTTGGTCCAGGACACAGTAGAGCCAAATGAACTTTGGCATAGAAGGCTTGCACATGTGCATTATAGAGCACTACCTCTTGCAAGCAAAGTTGTTAAAGGTCGTTCAGAAATACAAGCAAAACATGATGGGGTCTGCAAACGATGTACGAAAGGAAAGAACACAAAGAAGACATTTCCAACTAGCGAGAGAAAAGCAAAAGGATTCTTGGAAATCATCCACTCCAATGTACGTGGTTCAATGTCATCAAGTTCACTAAGAAGGTATGTATACTATGTTTCTTTCATTGATTAATTTTCTAGGAAGACATGGATCTACTTCATGAAGAACAAAGATGAAGTATTTAGCAAATTCAAGGAATTCATAGCCTTGATTGAGAATCACACTGAAAAGAATATTGAGAACTTTCGATCAGATAATGGAGGAAAATTCATGTCAAATGAATTCAAAGATTTATGCAAAGACTCAAGGATTAAGAGGGAGTTGTCCACTCCTTATAATCCACAATAGAATGGGATTGCAGAATGGAATAACAAAACTATCATGGAAGCCACAAGAGCTATGGTTCATGATCAAGATCTTCCTATGCATCTTTAGGTAGAATCTTCCATAACAATGGTGTATGTACAGAATTGTACTACACACAAAGTAATCAAGAACAAGACTCCTAAAGAATTCTTCCTTGGCAAGAAACCAGAAGTTAGCCATCTCAGAATATTCAAATCTTCGATGTACATACACATTCCAAAGGAGAAGAGGAGAAAATTACATCCTTGAGGAATGAAGGGTATATTTGTGGGATACTCTAAAAGATCGAAGCCTTACAGAATCTATTTCCCAAGATACAAGAAGATTGACATCAGCAAGGATGTGGCATTTGATGAAGACACAGCCTACAACAAATCCAGAAAGAACCTTGTTGAAGAACCTGAAGAAGCAGAAGCACCCAGAATTCATGATACAACCATGAACGAAGAAACTCAAGGAGAAGATCGAGAACTTGAAGAACCACAAAGACCTGTAGATCCACATTTGGATAAGAATCCTCATAATAGGAAACCTAATTGGGTACGTGAAATTATCCAAGGTGCAGAGAGATATGGGGCTCCAGAAGAGGATCACAGAGAAAGAAAGAGGACCAAATCCGGCTATGGGTATGTAGCATTACTATGTGATTTCATCGATAAAAAACCTTCCAATTATGAAGAAGCAACAGAACGGAAAGAATGGAAGGATGCTATGATCGAAGAGTATCAATCGATCATGAAGAATGATGTTTGGGATGTTGTCCCAAGACCAGAAGGGAAGTTAGTTGTAACTTCCAAATGGATCTACAAGATCAAGCATGTTGCAGACGGTAGCATTGAAAAATATAAAGCAATATTTGTGGCCCATGGTTTCTCCCAGAAAGAAGGAATAGATTATGAAGAAACCTTTGCACCTATATCTAGATACACTTTCATCAGATCAGTACTTTCCTTAGCTGTAGTAATTAAATGGAAGATACACCAAATGGATGCCAAGACCACTTTCTTGAATGGTGTAGTGGAGGAGGAAGTGTATGTAGAACAACCACTCAGTTTTGAGACACATGACATGGAATCTCTCGTGTGCAGATTGAAGAAAGCCCTTTACGGTTTGAAACAAGCACCTAGGACATGGTATGGTAGAATTGACAGCTTTCTATCCAGTTTGGGCTTTACCAAGAGTAAAGGAGATTCCAACATTTACTACAAGGTTGAGGATGGAAACCTAGTGATGCTTCTACTATATGTAGATTATCTATTTGTAACAGGTATGGATGGGTTGATTGCTGATAAGAAGAGAAATCTTGCTGTTGAATTCAAAATGAAGGACTTGGGTATGATGCATTATTTTTTAGGCATGGAGATGTGGTAGAATATAGATGGAATCTCCCTCAGACAAGGGAAGTATGTAGTAGAGATCCTGAAGAGTTTTGGGATAATGGGCTGCAAGGCTATGGCCACACCTATGGCATCGAACCTGAAGCTATTGAGCAATGCTTCATTAGAGTCATTTGATGCTATGATGTATTGTCAGATGATTGGGTCCTTGATGTACCTGATGAACAAGAGACCAGAATTTTGTTTTGCGGTGAACACCTTGACCCAGTTCTTAACAGATCTGAGAAGTGTTCACTTGATTTTTGTAAAGCACATTCTGAGGTGCCTAAGGGGCATAGTTGATTATGGGCTCAAGTATGAGTCAAATCAGAAGATTAACTTGGAGGGTTATGTTGATTCAGATTCGACACACAGTGCCATCAATAGGAAGAGCACTTCAGGGTGTTGCTTCATTATGGGATTAGGTGTGATCTCTTGGTTTAGCAGGAAGAAATCCTATGTGGCACTGAGTACATCTAAAGCATAGTATGTTGCAGCTTGTTCAACTAGTTGTGAGGTAGTATGGCTAAGGAAGCTACTATCTGATTTATTTGATTTCCAATTGAATGCTACTTGTATATATTACGACAGCCAAAGTTGTCTGAAGTTGTTGAAGAACCCAGTGTTCCATGAAAATTCTAAGCATATCGAGATCAAGTATCACTATATCAGGCATATGGTGCAAAGGGGAGCAATGAATCTCAAGTATGTTGCGATGGATGATTAGATAGCTGATGTGTTGACAAAGCCATTGGCTAGGGTGAAGTTTGAGTACTTCAAGGAGAAGCTTGGTGTTCTCCAGATCGAGGTTCCCTGCAAAGGGAAGCGATGAGTCCGTGAGCCATTCTAACATGGGAGATGATTAAGTTCCTTCCATGGTCATATGTAAGGGTTGATCCATTCTATCATCGTGAGAGGATTTAGGTTCCTTCCATGTTATATATGAGTGCTGAGCCATTTTGATATGACTATTGGATTGGTTCCTACATGATCAAATATAAGGGTTCTTTCCATTCTTGGAATGGAGGTGCCTGGTTAGTTACCAGGAAAAATAATTCTAGGACTGAGATCCATTCTGATGTGATATAGGGATGTGTTCCCACTTGATCAAATATAAGGGCTATTGCCATTCTTGGAATAGAGGTGCCTGGTCAATTACCAAAAAAACTCAGTCTAGGACTATGAGCCATTCTGATGTGATACATGGATGTGTTTCCACTTGATCAGATGTAAGGGTTGAGCCATTATGTCATGGTTAAAGGATTAGGTTCCTCCCATGTCAGATGTGAGTGCTAGCCATTCTGATAAGTAGGTCAGATGTAAGGGAAACTGCCATTCTCTAGGAGAATGGAGGCACCTGGTTAGTTAACAGGAATCCTCAGTCTGGGACTGAGAGCCCTTTTGATGCGATGTGTTTACTCATGGTCGAATGTAAGTGCAGAGCCTTTCTGACAAGATGAGGTTGAATATAAGTGCTGATCCATTATGGCATGATGTGTTTACACATGGTCAGATGTGAGTGCTATTCCTTTTTTGAAAAGATGGGGTTGGATGTAAGTGCAAAGCCATTCCAATGCAATGTGCTTGCACATGATCAGATATAAGTGTTGATCCATTCTAGTGTAATGTGTTTACACATGGTCATATGTGAGGGCTGGGCCTTTCTGACAAGATGAGCTCAGATGTGAGTGTTGGGCATGACTTTCTGACAATATGAGGTGATATGTAAGAGCTGGGTGGGCCATTCTAACTTAAGTGTTAGATATAATCATTGATGAAGACCTACATGAAGGGCAGGCCTACAGGGAGGACTCTGTAGAAATTTCTATGATGAGAAGAATCGAGATAGCACCATTCCGAGATAGCATGTGATGATGATCCAGATCAAGTGATGATCCAAATGTGATGATGATCCAGATCAAGTTATGATCAAAATGTGATGATGATCCAGACTTGATGACGATCCAGATCAAGTGATGATCCACATGTGATGATGATCTAGCAGTGATGATCCAGTAGTCGTGATGATGCAGATTCCGTGATGAAGAAGAATTGAAGAAGAAGATGAATTAGAAGATGACTTGAAGACGAAGAAGATGAAGAAGACTCAAAGATGAAGAAGAAGACTTGAGGACTAAGAAGAATTGAAGATGAAGATAATGATATGACCCAGTCAATACAGAGAAGAACACCAGTGCTGAAAATTATGTCGAAAGAATACCTTCCTAGTTAAGAGGGAGTGTTGATGTATTTATAACTTCGGAATGTATTCACCTATGTATCTTGTGTCTTGTACCCCGATGTTTATTCTGAGATGTTTCTATAATTTAATTGAGTCATGATGTCATGCCCTAGAGTTCCAATCGAGAGGATCTATAATATAAACAAGTCACGTCAAGTCATTGTGGGTATCCCTCCTATTTTCTAAGGGTTAAAGTCCCTGCCGTTTTGGGGCACTAGGGTTATTAGAATCACCTAGTGAAGTGGGACCTAGTAGGTTTTTAGTCATGTTGAGAATCAATATAAATAGATAGGTGACCTCTCTATTTAACACATACTCACTCACACTCAGTTGTAGCGCGCAACTGGGGAAGAAGAAGACCTTGGGGCTACGAAGAAAGAGGTTACTCCTGTCAGGAGATCATCTTACTGTTTTGGGATTTTCTATTTGGTGTTGATTCTATCTCTGAGAAATTTGTATGGTTTTCTCCATTTATGGTTACTTAGAGGAAAATCACATTGTTCATTGTATCTTGTGTTTGATTGTTGTGCTTGTTATTCTGTCAGTTAAAATATCCTAATAATGCTAGCTTAATGTTAAAACTATAATATAAGTTTGTTGCTGATGGTTCAAATTTGAAATATAAGGAAATATTGGTAGCCAATGGATACTCATAGGTACATGGTATTTACTACAATGAGACCTTTACACCAGTGGAAATGATGGACTCCATCAGGCTATCCTTAGCCACTATAGCTTCAAAGCAGTGGGAGGTACATCACATGGATGTGAAGTGTGCTTTCCTGAATGGAGATATTACTAAAGAGATTTACATGCAGCAACCTCAATGGTTTGTTACTAATCCATCATTTTTTTGCAAGATAAAGAAATCATTGTGTGGGCTTAAGCAAGCCCCCAAGGGTTGGTATGCCAAGATTTATGGCTTTCTACTGTCATTGAGTTTTGTTCAATGAAATTCTGATCCTAATGTTTATTTGAACCTAATTTATGGTTCTTTGATGATTATTTTCTTGTATGTGGATGACCTTCTGATTACAAGAAGTTCAAAGAAATAAATTGCCTCCTTGAAGGATGCAATTAACCATGCATTTTCTATGACTGATTTGGGGTTGTTGAGCCAGTTCTTGGGTCTCAAAATTACTCAATCACAGCATGGAATAAAATTACATCATTCCAAGTATGCTTTAGATTTTCTGAACAAGTTCAATGTGAAATATTGCAAGCCAAGCAAGACTCCCTTCCTTTCAGGAGTTAAGCTTGAAGAAGCAGGTTCTTCTCCTATGGTAAATAATACATTACGTAGGCAATTGATTGGGTGTTTTCCGTACCTTACACACACTCAACCTGATCTTTCTTATGAATTAAGTGTGCCCTCACGATACATGGACCAGCCTCATGAGATCCATTGGAGAGCAGCCAAAATAATCCTTAACGTTTTTCAGGGAACAAGAGCTCATGGGTTCTTCTACAAAGCTAAATCTGATCTTGATTTGATTGGGTTTACTAATAGTGACTGGGCAGGTGACAACACATATTGAAAGTCAACATCAGGATATCTGTTGATTCTTGTTGAAGGACCAATCAGCTGGTCAAGTAAGAAAAGGAGTGCCATAGCACTCTCATCTACAGAAGTAGTGTACAGAGGAGTTGTAAATGCAGCAACTCAATGTTTATGGTTGCAAGGGATACTTGGTGAGTGTGGCTTCGAATCAAAGTTTTAAACCATTATCTAATATGATAATCAGAGCACCATTCAAATCTACAATGATACAGTTCAGAGACAGAGAACCAAACACATTGAGATCCATATGCACTACATCAGACAGCTTTTGCATGATGGCACCATTCACCTACTCTTTTGTGCATCTTCAGAACAAGTAGTAGACATCTTCACCAAAGTTTTTTGTGAGAAGACATTCAGCAATCTAAAATCATTGCTAGGGATTTTTTATCATGCTGTGAAGCATGATTGATGACAAGATTTTCAAATTTTGTTTTACTGTCCATGTTTAAGGGAGGCTTTTCCCACTGGGTTTTTGCCTCTTTCCTTAGTTAAATGGACATGCAGTATGTAAAGGGTGACTAAGCCTTGTTACGAGGCCCTATATTTTTCTGATATTTACTCATAATTTTAGGATTAAGGGGGGGTGTTAGAATAATCAACCCATAGTTAGCTACCTTGGACATCAATTAATCCATTTATGTCGTATTTGCCTAGTTTCCAATATCATAGTCTATGCAAGTTGTCTTCCACATGTCCTAGAAGTCAAACTTTCTAAAAATGAGTCATGGAGTGATTAGGAAACCTCCTAAAATCCATATTTATCATATCTACTTTATTCTGGATCCTCCCTAGTGCATATCTGCTTTTTTTGCTAAGTTGCCTGCATTATTGAGATTTATGGAAAAAGGGAAAGTAAGACTAGGTGTAGTTGAATTCTTTTTCTCCCTCATCATCCTCCATTATTTTATCCTAATAAAAGCATGTATGAGATATCTTTCCATCACTTATTATCTTTACTACTTGACTTTTCAAATTCGTGAGCCTCTAGGTAGATTTGCAAACTACTTTATGCACCTATGGGGGATTTGACTAGATTTAGTAAGCCTACTTTTTGACTATTTTGAATGGAATACTTATGAATTCGAATATATTATGTAATTATATATTGTATTATTCTATGACTTCATATGGTTGGCTATTGTACACTTATTCAATACAGATTAGTGTTATGCTCCAATTTCAGTCTCCTTTGTGTGTAAATTTCCATGTTTGATTAGCAATTTTGTGAGTGCAATTGTTTTATCACTTGGGTTCAATTTAAAAACCAACCAAAGTATCCAATTTCTCTACCCAAACACATATTTGCAAAATTTAGAACAGTCAGACCTGCAGACAAATCAGTGCAGTTGGACATCAACAAGAGAAGTCAACCCGAACCGACTGCTTGTCGGTGAGGAAAAGACAAAAAAAATGATGGATGGGAAGGAAAGTTTCACTAAAAAAAGATCTAGCTAGTGAGAAAAACAAAAAATCCCACTACCCCCACCATCGACAGCAATAACGACATGGGTGATGGATAAACACATATCCCTCTCTACGAAGGTGACAAATGTTGATGTAATTGTAACTTCAGAATGTATTCAGTTGTATATCTTATGTATTATACCTTGATGTTTATTTTGGTATATTTTTGTAATGTAATTTATTCATGTCATGCCTCTATGTTCTAATCGATAGGTTCTATAATGTAAACAAGTCATGTGAACTCATTGTGGGTAACCCTCCTATTCGTCAAGGGTTAAAGTCCCCACAGTTTTGGGGCCCTAGGGTTATTAGACTATCCTAGAGAAGTAGACCCTAGGTGAGTCATTGTAAGTCAGGGAAATATTCCCCACCATTGTGTTAAGGATAACCCTCCTTGATGGTCGGAGGAGGAAAACTACCGACAAGTTGTGGGGCACTAGGGTTATTAGACTTTCCTAGTGATGTCGGCTCTAGTAAGTAATTGTTAAGTGATTTCGACATGTTGGAGTGGGTTTCAAGTGAACGAAAGAATATAAATAGAGACTGATCCTCTCTATTTATCACACACACACTCACTCACTGGGGCGCATGAGTAAGAAAGAAGAATCTCTCTCAAATGTGAGAGAGAGAACAAGCTCTAGAGATCATATTTTTGGTTTTTGGGTTTTACTTTTTGGTGCTAATTCTATCTATGAGGAAGTTGCGGTGTTGTCTCCTTTATGGTTTCCCCAAGGAAAATTATTTGTGTCTCTTGTCTCTTGTGTTTTATTGTTGCGCATTTTATTCTCTCAGTTAAAGATCCTCATATCATAATGTTAGATTGAATGATAAAAATATAACAACAAAGACCCTAGACGACATTGGTTTGTCGGTGAGTCAATATGGGAAGCAAATCAAGTTACGGTCTAAGAGAGACAAATGGAATAGTTCACTGGTGCTTTATCGAAAAGAGCACTAACTTGGTATATGATTTATATCAAGAGAACTCCCTAAGCATCCAAAGAAGACATTAAAGCACAATTCTTATCTTTCTTTAAAAACCCATACGCAAAACATATGGTAGCCAAAAAGTTTAAAACAACATCTTAGAAACCAACAAAGTCTGTCTGGGAATATGACAAATGATAGAAAGACCTACTCATCCAACTAGGCTATGTAATTGATGAACAATTATTAATTCAGTGGTTTCTTGTATGTCTATCACAGAAAATATCGGGGCACATAATCTTGGATTCATGTAAAACATATGAAGATGCACTTACCAAAGCTCTGCAAGTAGAGATGGATGAATATTTTCTGGCATATCCCGTTGATACTAAACTGGAAGAACAACTAAAAATCATGAAGAAATATTTGAAAGAGTTGAACCTCAAGAATCAGGATATATGATGCACAAAATTCTCCATGGTCGGACACACTAAAGATAACTGTCGACAAGACGTTTGATTTTTTCAGATGAAATGCTTCTGCGACATTTGCTAGGAACATGGATAACATACAACAAAATATTTCCCATATAACATGAAAAATGGAAAAGAATCTTGGTGCGCAATCTGTGAGGTAAAAATTCATGCTACAGAAGATTGCCACCTAAATTTAAAGAATCGACAAAATTACCAAGCAGTCTACCAAATGAATGCAGTCGCGTAGAATAAAGATAGAAACTATAGAAGCAATGGTCAAAACGAGCCAAATAATCAAAGATATGAAGGTCGTCGATATGAGCATCGGTTAGACAACCATCATGGAGGATATGGAGGTCGAGGATGATTTTCTTTAAATCGCTACAATCGACCATGACGACCCATCCAAGGCTTTACATGCTACAAAGAAGGTCATTGCTATGTAGACTGTCCATACAAGGATAGAACTGATCTAAATTTTTGTACTAGATGTGGTGTGGGCTATCACTCATTAGAATATTGTCCCACCATTAGAGGAAATTTGGGGTCTAAAATGGGCCTTATAAGAAAACGTGCCAAAATAAGTTTTTGTGAGTTGGAATTCAAGAACCAATAGAATTTCAATAAAATAAGTCAACCATAATGGTTGAATTGGCATATTTGTCATTAAAGAAAACTACTTTTTTTGTTCGTATTTTCGACATATCTCATTATTTTTTTACTCGAATTTCGATCGGGAGAGCTCGTTGGATGCAGAATTTGATTCCGCATCCAACGAGTACCCACACTGCATACTTTTGACGGACCCCGCTACCCCAAAAACAAGAAATACCTGAAAAAACGTGATGATGACATCATCATCACGTTTTTTCAGGTATTTCTTGTTTTTGGGGTAGCGGGGTCCGTCAAAAGTATGCAGTGTGGGTACTCGTTGGATGTGGAGGTATTTCTTGTTTTTGGGGTAGCGGGGTCCGTCAAAAGTATGCAGTGTGGGTACTCGTTGGATGCAGAATAATTCCGCATCCAACGAGCTCTCCTGATTGAAATTCGAGTAAAAACAGAGGGAGATATGTCGAAAATACGAACACAAAAAGTAGATTTTTTCTTTCTTCCTCCAAAATTAATTAATATTATTTTATTATTTTAACCATTATTTTATTATTTTAACTATTATTTTATTATTTTCCTTAGGAGGCCCATTTTAGACCCCAAAATTCCTCTAATGCATGATCGATAAGATTAATAAAAATAAAAATGTTAATCCCTTGTCGTTTGTTCAAAAACATGATGTAATGAATACAAAGAAACTACACATAGTAACCCAACAAGGGATAAAAATTGTAAATGATAATCCATGTATAAGTAAAATCAAATAAAAGAATGACTATCCTAACCCGACTAAACAAAAATAGTTATATAATGATGCGACGAATATGTTTAAAGAAATTTCTAGGAAGAAGAAGTCAATGACAGTCGACAAAACACAATTAAAGCATTAATACGCTTAGCATAGGATGATAAATCAATATCTCAATTCATTCACTTATTGTATAATATGAAGCACAATAATAATATAGAAAAATAAACCAAAAATATATGTAGTCTAAACCAAAAAGACAAGACCGATGTTGACCCACTTGTCGATATCTAAATCGAAGGTTACCATGTTCGACAAGTTGTACTTGACTTTGGTTCACAAGTAAATATTATGACTCATGACACTTTGGAATAGTTGTCTAGACCTTGACTATATGAGCTAGGCATATACCTCAAGTTAGTCGACCAAGGACTAATTGAACCTATTGGGGTTTGGAGAAATGTCGATATGACAATAAAAGGAATATTGACTAAAGTCGAATTTGAAATTATCAACCCTAAATAAGGATCCAGCTCCTTCCCAGCCTTGGTAGGTCAAACATGGGGAAGAAAAATGAAAGCATCAATATATCTAGACAAAGAAAGGATAAAATTAAAAGGAATTGGACAGAAAGCCATAGTCCTTATTCATCCTTCCCAAGAATAACCTTGGACAAAACCAATTGATGAAGAAGTCGACATTCGACAATTATACCAAATTAAAAATAACAAATAATACACTGAACCCAATATCTATGGTGAATTTCACTTAGGAAACCAAGACTCAGTGGGATATAATTTGGATGCAGAATTATACAATTGGGAAGTCGAAAACTATGAGACCCAAGAAAGATGTTGTTGGACCATTCAAGCTATATAGAAGAAAATAGTCCTTCAATGTTTCTTAGTCTCCATCATTCCAAAAATATTCGAAAAGAAAACCAGGGAATACCCTACCTTAACCCCAACAAATATAACTAATAGAAAAATCCAAAGGTATAAAGAAAGAGAATCCCCAGTTCTGCATATAGAACAAGTCTCTAAAACCATAGTTGAACATGTCCGACTACAAAGCCTGGTAGAAACATTTACAGGCCAAGCTACTTGATGGTGGGACACCCATCAATCAAGATTCCAGACTTGGACAACAACTTCGAATCACTTCATAGAAATATTTGGAGGAAGGAAGCTAACCAAATAGGTGCAAATATCTATCTTCATCCAAGGGAAAGACCCAGAGGAGCACATAAGAACATGCGAGAGAGCATGAAGAAGATTTGGTTATAAATACGAACAGACACGGCCACACCTATTTCCATCAACACTAGCCGACTTACCAAATAAATAGTACAAAATGAAAGAGGCATGAGGTGAAACATTTCAATGGAACGAACTTAGAGAGAACTTCACTGAGGACTTCAGTTTTATACCGCAAAAAGAAAAGTTAGTCGAAACTACAAAATAGATAAAAGCATTCATAGAATCGACCAGGAACACCATTCTAATACAAAACTATGATTGACCGAAAATACCATGCAATAACATACAAACCAATATAATACCACAATCGACAAGATTGCAAATGGAAAATGAAAATACAGAAGGGAAAATCTTTCGATGGAAATCATATCACGCAGAAACAACAAAACCAATTCACACAGTACTTAAATTCGACACAACCGACAAAGTAGATACAGACTAAATGACCGCAATAGACTTCCTTGCTACATTCTCACAATTCAAATACGGGAGTTGACCAATCAACCAATCCAAAGCATAAGAATGGTTGGATGCCAAAGTTAAAACTAAATAGTTTGACATATCAAATGATGAACGACCAAAAATGGAAAAAATTGGCGATTACTGGAGACAAGAGAAAACAACCAAAATAGTAAACCTCTAAAAGAATCCCAGGATGTCTTTGCTAGAGACTATAACTATCTCAAAGGGCTAGTCCATGAAATGGGCGAAATGAAGATCGACATCAAACCTGATGCTTGACCTATAAAGAAAAGGACATACAAATTAGCTCATAAATACAAAGAGATAGTCAAGAAAGAGATCGATAATATGCTCGTAGCAGGAATTATCTACCCTATCGATCAGTCAAAATGGGTAAGCCCGATGGTCATCCAACCAAAGAAACACGACCCAACGAAACTAAGGATCTGTGTTGATTTTAGAGAATTAAACAAATTCACTCTAATAGACCCATTCCCAACACCATACGCAGACGAAATCTTAAATGAAGTTGCAGGACATGAATGTTACTCGTTTACAGATGGATTGTCATGGTATAACCAAGTACTAATAACCAAAGAAGATCATAAAAAGACATTCATATGTGAATTTGGCTCATTTGCCTACAAAGTTATTCCTTTTGGTCTAAAAAGCACACCTATAGTATTTTTGAGAATCGTTGTCAAAACATTTCAAGAATATATCTACAAAACAATGGAAGTATATTTTGATGATTGGATGATCTACTCCATGTTGAAAGATCACTGCAAATGGCTAAGGCTCATGCTAGAACAATGCTGACAAATTCAGTTATCTCTCAACATAAGGAAATGCATCTTAATACTACTAGGGCACATCGTATGTAAATAAGACATCAAGGTTGACTTTGCAAAGATAAAGATTATCCTTGACTTGAAACCTACAGTGAAGCCAAAATAGGTCTAGCTATTGCTGGGACACACAGGATATTACAGAAAATTTATTAGATACTACTTAGATATGACCTATCCACTAGAATAACTATTAAGAGAAGATCAGGAGTTTGAATGGACAGTTTAATGTAATATATCATTTGACACATTAAAAATGAAACTAGTTGAGACACCTACCCTCAGATTCCCAAATTGGTCTATCAAATTCCATGTAGATATCGATGCATTAGGCCTAGCAATAGACATGATCTTAACACAACCAATGGGCGATGGAATGGATTACCCTATAGTATATAAACAACATAAAAATAAACAAGGCAGAAAGAAACTATTCGACAACAAAGAGGGAAGCATTAGGAATGGTCTTTGTGCTACAAAAGTACCGACATTACCTACTAGCCAATCCTTTTATCTTCTATACTGGCCACCAAGCATTAAAATACCTCGTAAACAAACCTTTTCACCAAAAGAGGATTTGTCGTTGGATGCTACTATTCTAAGAATTTGAATTTGAATTTGTCATTAGACTAGGGAAATTAAATTTTGGACCGGACCACCTGCCGAGAATCGACACGTGAGAGGACCCGACACGAGTCGAAGATGACCTACCGAATGCACACTTATTCCCAGTAAAAGTCATCCTGGAAAAATTGGAGGAAGTAGCTCAATTCTTATAAAATGGTCAAGCACTAGAGGGCATGAGCACAAAAAAGAAACAAATATTAGCTATGAAGGTTGCACCATACAACCTCATAAACAGATTCTTATATAAAATGGGATTGGACGACATCCTTTGGTGCTATGTGTTAGATCACAAAAGTGATAATATCATGCACAAAGCACACTATGGACTGGAGGGAGGATATTTTCAAGCAGATACAAGTGCCAAGAAAATCCAACAGTTGGGGATATGGTAGCCGACATTGTACAAGGATTGAAAAACGTTTGTTAGCCAATGCGACCGATTCCAATGACTAGGTCGACCTATACCTAGTATAGAAATGCCCTTGATATAAGTAAACCCAAGTTTGACATTTGAAACTTGGGCCATCGACTTCATAGGACCATTCTCAATACTAACTAAAATAATAGGTGCAATATATTTAATAACTGCATTAGAATATGAAACCAAATCGGCGGAGGAAGAACCTGTCGAAACATGTTCTAGTGATGTAGCTGCTAACTTTATCTATGAAAATATAATTACTAGATTTGGATTCCCACTAACCTTAATCAATGACCAAGGATCACACTTCATTAACAAAACCATAAAAGCACTGACAGACTAGTTCAAAATTGACCATCGATGGAGTACAGCTTATCGCCCTGAGTCAAATGGAGCAATAGAGGCATTGAACAAAACATTAATCAGGGGTTTAACAAAAATATGCAACACTAACAAGGAAGATTGGGATGAAAAAATACCTACAGTATTATGGGCTTACAAGACAACATACAAATGTTTGACCAACCTAACACTGTTACGACTAGTCTATGGCCAAGAAGCAGTCATTCCACTACATTTTCGATAGAAAACACCTATCATAGTAGATATCTTACATGTCGATGTCGAAGAAGGAATAAAGGACTGATTGATGCAACTAAGGAAGCTAGAATAACACCGACTACTTGCTTTACAACATCAAGAAATTCAAAAACGGCAGTAGAAGGCTTGGCATGACCGCAATATCAAAACAAAAATTTGTCGGTAGGAGATCTTGCTCTGCTATATAATAGTTGAGTGAAAGAAAAACCCAAAAAGCTACACACATAATGGATGGGACCTTACATTGTTTAAGAAATTCATGCCAACATATCAGTCTGACTAAGGACATTACAAGGCATAATATTTCAAAAACTTGTTAATGGTGCCCGACCAAAACAGTACAAAAATTAAGAAAATCTAAAATATATACATACATATATGTATATATAACGACCACAACTGTTTAGAAAAACCTATAAAAATATAAAAATCCCAATAAACAACAAGCATATCCAACACCCATAAACCAAAATGATAGGAAATTTTGAAATATATACTAGATTAAAGTTCGACAACCGACCCCCCCCCCCCTCCCCCCCCCGCATCAACATACCACCATCGATCACACTCTGGATTGACATCGATAGATGACTTGAAAGGTCAAATCATGCGTTCATGACTATGTTCAGAAGGAGTGCCAAACTCAGAACACATCAAACACGACCTCAATTGACCGTCCTGGACCACCATTTCTACCATTAATACCTTCATCAACAAAATCTCCATCTGCTCTCCCTATAAATAGCACACCAGAAAAAGATTCCTTCCCGCATTTTGAAGAAATAGAGTAACCAAGTACTCAGGAAGTGGAGAGCATAAACTTTGTAAACAAAGGTGACCAAGAGACCAAAAAAATGGCCCTAAAGAGAACTTGAGCTGCAGCTTCCAAAACAAAAGAACTACAATCTGTTGAAAACCCACTCATGAGAAGATTAGGAAACATAAAAAATGTTAAGGTACAGGAAACTTCATGGGAAAATACTTGGGCAGAAATCAAAGAATGGGCCTATGTGGACAAGAAAATGACACAAGAAGTAGAGAGGATAATCCACGGTACCATTATGATTTACATGAATACACCTTTCATGGCAAGTTCTGGTGGGACAAAAGAAACTGCTGTAAAATTTATCATCAGCCGGTACCACAATGGCAAATTCTACTTCAATAGACTAGTAGAAATTTCCTGTGAGGTCATATACAAGCTTACTATTCTCTTGATATCTCAAACTAAGGTGACCTTGTTCCTATCAGCATGAAATAAGGATTGGTAGAACGACTAACAGGAACACCATCAGGGAAGACCTCGAAAGGGCTAATGATTAGTCAAATACAAGCCTGTACACTGCAAATCATGGCCAAAATCATAGCGACAGGACTCACCCCTACAGGTCGAGTGAGGGATCTAAGACTAGATATGCTGGAAGCAGTAAACACAATAGTAGACACAGGAAAAATTTATTTATCGTTGGGCTCAGTATGTTGCCGACATGCTCAAGACCATATGCGAGAAATGCCAAGAGTTGGCTGTAATTATCTGGTTCCCATCATTTGATAATTTGGATATCCATGTACCACTTATGTCCAGTCAGAGATAAGTAGTTCCAAGAACCTAGAAAATATCACATGTAGCGGTTTAAATCATTTTCAGAAAATGGAACATTGAAAGAACTAGCAAATGGAAAAGTAATGCTAGAAAATTGGTTCAATACTCTAAATTTATAGACAACTAGATGGAGGGTTCCTCAAAACATCCGAATAAGTCTACCAAAAACTACACATATTCAACTAGAACTCAACCAAACTGTAGTCCGGTACATGCAGGGGGCAAGAGAAAAAGAAAAACCTCTCAACGATTATCCAACAGTTGAGGAGATTTTCCAAGATCTAGCTCAACAATCCAATACCAAGCTGTCGATACTAGCAAGGACTAAATAAATAAATCAACCAATTGGAGAAAAATCGACCAACCAGGAAAAAGAGGATTATTATGAACTATTCTTATATATAAGTACTTTCATGTTGAGGATATACCGACAAAAGATACCAGCAAAATCCAATAGATGATTAACCCACAACCTCTCCAAATCGAAAGTGCACCAACTGAACACCAAGCAGTAGTGCCCACAAAACAAAGTACCATCGTGTCTCATAAATAGAAGGGAGGAGAGGAAATAAAAGAAGACATCGAATCAAATAATCCAAAGTATGATATGACAAAGGAAAACCTAAACAAAATAGCATCCTCAAGGAAAAGAAAAACAAATCAAGGAAAAGGGAAGGGAAGTGTCAGGTTATCCTGTATGAGTCAGAAGACGAAGAAGAACTATTGGCTACTGCTATCGACATCATAGAAGATGCAACAACAAACAAAATATCAGTCAAGACACAGTTTAAGCATTTTTTCAACACAAGAGCAAAACAAGGAAGACCGAAAAAGGTAAAAACTGCAAAATCTGTATTCAATGAGAGTATTGTTGACTTAGTCTCTACCCCTCCACCTCCATGTCCAACCCAGATCACACAAGAAGATACCCCACAGCTACCCACCATAAGTTCTGACGACATTTGTAAGAATGCTATGCTAGAAACGCTAAAAGAACGGTTCAACTAGGATTGCAACTTCCAAGAATTCACTGAAAATCTCACTGAATTATTTACATCTACCCAAAAATGCAACAAAATTTCCATTAATCGAGTCTATCTCAGCACGCTAGACCCTCTCACAGCAGATATGCCAAATACCCCACAAACCAAGATCAGTGGGAACTATCAAATCCATATTCTTAAGGAACCCTGACAATACATCTCAAGTTGTCACAAGCCACACTTCATCATTTATCCCATCAAACATCTCCCACCCCTTACCAGCCAATGAACCCATAAGAGACTTAGAAGAAGATAAGTAAGAAGATATTTTAGCAATCAACTAGGTGATCGACAACCTACTCTCTGATGACCCATCCAATTCACCACCGAAAGTTGAAGATCCATTGTTTGCTGAAAATATCCTAACTACACCAATTACACGAGACCATTCACCATCTCCGTAACCACCTCCAAATATAGAACCTTTGTCAAACCCTGAACCACCTATTTCAACTCCCCCAGCCACACACCGAGTTGCTAGTGCTACCCAAGAAACCCAATGAAGAATTACACCAACCAATGAAGATCAGCAACCGCAACACCAACCACAAGGAAATCAGCCACTTATAGAACCATCGAAAGAATGGAAGACAGAATAACATAGACACAAAAAGAAGAAAGAAAACCACAAAGAACAAATGCTGATAGTAATCCACCTCAACCAACTTGGATCGACTACTGCAGTTGACAGAATGAAACTAAGATAAGGAGAGTTGGGTCAAATCCTAGAAACTCTTGCCACAGAAGCAACAACAAGAAGCCAGATTAGACGAGAGTAGCTCGATAGCAGTAAGAAAGAGCAAATTGAATTTCTGACAAAATGCAAGAGTTTGATTCAAACAGTAATACCGGGACCAATAGAGGTCAACACCGACAAACCATTGAAAAAATCATATCATCTATTTGAAAGTGTGGTGTCGACCCTACAAATACACCTACAAAATACAAAAGAAGATCAAATAGAGGAAAAATCCATAATATTAAGACAACAGTATACAACATTCTTGAAATCACACAAGGTACTATAGGGCCACTTGGAAGAGTCTATCATCACAGCATAAGTACTCCGTGATTGGCCTACCTACTATGGCCAAGTAGTTCAGCAAACCCTCCAGACTCGTGAGAAAATCCAAGTACTAGAAAATAGGCAAGGCATCGATGAAACAATGACAAGTACAATACAAGACCAAATTGTATTGAAAATAGCCAAATTACAGAAACTGGAGAAACAAGCACACCAGTGGGTACAGCAAGCACTACCGAGCCTTGAGAAGCTAGACACAATATGCCCACAGATGAAAAGACTATTGGATACAGTGGAAGAAAAGGCTCAATTTATAGGACCCAACATGGAAAGAATCATAGATCTTTCCATCCAGGAGAAATTGTCAACTCTGTTAAGCATCACAACCTTGACTATCAACATCCATAAAGTACTACAAAACTGGACAGAGTTTCAGTACCAACTAGCCATTACAACAGAAGCCATTGTAGAAGTATGTGTGCAGAAACGACGAACCATCTGACTACACAATCCATGAAAACAAACCATAATAGAAGTAACCACCTCAAATAATGCAGTTTTCAGTACCTCCCCTATTTCTTCGAGATGAAGAATTTTTTTTTCCAATGGTAGATGTTGGAGGAGCTAGTCACTGAGCCGACTAGTCGAATAGCCGACTAATTAGAGATTAGGTCATCCACATAGAGTCATGTTGTAACACGCCGATTTTGACCCCATTTTCATTAAATGTATATGATGTATATATTGTAATTAATCGTGGTGTGGATATAAAGGCGAAATCCCCACCATCAATTTGGTTGTTTTATGTTTCTGCGATTGAAATGGTTGCTGATAGTATATCGTGCTATCCGGTACATATTAGTTTTGGCATCATGTAAATATGTGCTTTAATTAAAATGAACCCCAACTAGCTATGTCAATGCAACCATGATGAAAAGGGCATGATTTTACTAAGGATAAGGAGGGGGAATTATTAAACTTTGAACCTATGGGGAAAATCCATGTGTCAGCTATTAAACCCTTTTGACTTGCTCACCCAACCTTGTCTCATCAGTCAACTACCACATTAAAATTCTGTTCACCCATGTGTCAGCTGTTAAACCCTTTTGACTTGCTCACCCATCCTTGGGTTCATTTAAGTTTGTGGGTTGCTGTGGATTCCCATTGAGTCGTTTTGGCCATGATAGGGCCAAGAATGACTCGAGAATCGAATTCCCCAGTTAGAGTTGTGTATTGATTTTGTTCTTTGTGTATGCAGTGGTTGGTCTTGGATTGTGTTGGAGTGGGAATGAAGGCATTGTTTGCTTGATAAACCTGATGTGTTTGGGAGCCACACAAGTAGAGCTAGAGGGTTGGCTTTCTTCTCCACAACCCCTGAATAGAACTGGAAGGGAAGTCAGGGTCTGAGGGAATGTGTAGCAATGAAGGGATTGATTTGTGTGTGTTGGGTGTGTGTGGGTGTCCTAGAATCTAGGCTATTTCTGGTGCAGGTGTCCTTAGCTCTTCAATGAGCTCACCAGCTTAGCATTTAGCTTTTCCCAGCTCCTTGATGGCCTGATAAACCCAACTATGTTGGCTTCGCTTTTTTTTGTGTATCCTTGGCTATGTGTAAGCTTGCTTGTCCCTTATTCCTTATGGAATCATGCCCAGCTCGGGGGTGGCAACGTTGATAAGAGGCTAAGGAGCACGCTGACCTATGGTTGGGTGGAACATTACAGCGACGTAGCTGGTTGTGGTACAAGTTATTTCTAATATAAGTATTCTTGTCTAATTTACTTTTGCAATCATATTTGATGTTTAATGAATGATGATCAACATGTTGAATGCCTAAATGAATGTATGTTTGCGTCCACTATGTATGTGAATGATTATGCATCTTAGCATGTTTTATGTTCAAGCATTTCAGTTTTATGTATGTTCATGTTCATGGGGGCAGTTTTGCCCAGATGGTTAATGTGATGGTAGCATCCTCTTCGTCAGTCAAAGGGTCAGGGACGTTACATGTGTCGGTTGACTGAACCGATAGGTAGTTATTTGTAACTGTTTTTAATCATATATATTAGGTTGTTGAGCCAAATGAGAACTTGGTTCATTTTTTGTATATGTATGGACCCTCATGTTATAATATAATCTGTTACTTCTTTATCTCTTCTTATCTATTGTGTCTGTTATGTTTATATGTTTATATGTGTATTATCGGTAACCTTCTATGATCCATGAGATTACAACAATAGGTCACATCAAATTCATAAAAACACCTCTTACCAATTCATAATTGACTGATCATTCTATCTTTTCGATGGCTAATGGTTAATGATAGTGCTTCCATCCTAATGGTTGCCGAGTGTGAAAGATGTGATAACTGTTTCAACCTCCCTATGCTTTTGGTGGCTAAAATAGCCCCGAATTTCATTTTTAAGTTGCCGAAAGCTAGGCTTTTTGGTGGCTAATGAATAGTTGAAATGTTTGCCTAAGCCACCGAAACCTGAGCTTTGATTTTTTTTTAGAAAAATAGATTCCAATGTGTTTTAGACTTTATTGAATACCCAAAGCTCTCATAATGAGCCTCAAATTTTTTTTTTGACTTCCTATCACTACATAAAATAAATTGTCTAAGTCTAATTTATTTGAGGAGATAACTGACTGCATAGTAGAGAAGGGGATGCTTCCTTGTGTTGGGAGTGTGTGGATGTCTTAGAAGTCAAACTAGTTTTGGTGTAGGAGTCCATGGCTCTTGGAATGAGTTCACTAGCTTAGGAGCCAACCTTTCCAGCTCCATGTTAGCCTGATAACCCAACTCTGTTGGCTTGGCTGAGTTTTGTGTGTCGTTGGCTACATGTGAGCCTACTAGTATCCCCTTATTCCTTCTGGACTCATGCCCAACATAGGGGTGGGAGTGTTGCTGAGTGATTAATGAGCACAATGGACTATGATTGGGTGGAACATTGCAGCGACGTAGCTAGTTGTGGGACAAGCTTATTCTAAGATAAGTATTCTTGTTTTTAAATACTTGCAACTATGTTTGTTTTATAAATCCATATGAACATGTTAAATGCTATGAATGAATGAAATTGCCTCTGCTGTTTAATAATCATTTATGCTTATATGTATGTTTAAGTTTAATGCATTTTATTTTATGTTCATGGGGCTATATTTCCCAGAATGTTAGTTGTTCATTAGAAGAAATTTCAACTCAAAATGGGCCTTTTAACTTTTATTCAAATTCCATGTCATCATGTGTTAGCCAATGAAATTGATTTAAATTTGAAATACCGTATAGGTCTTAAACACCTTTTTAATATAAATTTGGGGATAGGTATCATCAAAAAAACTACTTTTTTTGTTTGTATTTTTGACATATCTCCTTGTGTTTTTACTCAAATTTTGATCGGGAGAGCTCGTTGGATGTAGAAATAAATTCCCCATCCAACGAGTACCCACTCGACATACTTTTGATGGGCCACGCTACCCCTAAAACAAGAAATACCTGAAAAATGTGATGATGACATCATCATCATGTTTTTCAGGTATTTCTTGTTTTTGGGGTAGCGGGGTCTATCAAAAGTATGCTAAGTGGGTACTCGTTGGATGTGGAATCCACATCCAACGAGCTCTCCTGATTGAAATTTGAGTAAAAACACAGGGAGATATGTCAAAAATACAAACAAAAAAGTAGTTTTTTTATTTTCTTCCTCCAAAATTAATAAATATTATTTTATTATTTTAACTATTATTTTATTAGTTCATTTTAGGAGGCCCATTTTGAGTTGAAATTTCCTCTAATGAGTCACGTCCTCTCATCGGTAGAAGGGTGGGGACATGACATATTGGTATCAAAGCTCTCATGTTGCAACAGTGGGCCCTTATAGTCCAACAAAATCGGCTATGAAAGGAGGGGTAAACTCTAATTGAACTTAGGCCAACAGAGAAATTTTAAAAAAATTTCTCTAAGTATGGAGAAATTGGATGAATTTGGCTAAGTCATCTAATATATTAGATTCCTTCACTAGAAGAGAGATGCAATAGTGGTTATCTATTTCCTTTCTTGCCGATGTGGCGACAGTGATGGTTGGAGACAAGCCGCTGCAGTAGACGAAACTTAAGAAAAGAGTTGATATGTTGACGAGAAAGTGAGCTTCAAAGACAATGAACATCGGCTGAGTTGATCCAATGAGCATAAGGAGAAAACCCAGAAACTTTCCAGAATAGTGGAAAAAAGTTGAAGTTCGAGTCACAACGACAGTGGACAGAAGATGAAGTAAGAGCCATTGAAGTGGCCACTGAGAGAAGAAGTCTGGGCCACAACAGTGGCAAACAAAATATGTTTGAGCCACAATGGAGGGTGAAAGGTGAACATCGATCTGCAATGGAGGTAGAGGAAAGATGGAAATGGAGCCCACATAGCAGTGGATAGAAAAAGAAGAACGAGCTATAATGACAGCTGGAAACTGAAAGTTGAGCTTCTACGGTGACGACTGGAAAAAGAAATTGTAGCCGATGGTGCGGGACGACAAATGAAGATTGATCTGCTATAGAAACTAATGGAAGTTGGGGAAATATTTGCTATGGTAGGTGAAAAATGAGGATCGAGCCGCTGTAGCGGGTGAAATTCAAAATATTTTCTGATAAAATGGGTGAAAAATTTGAAAATATTTCTGAAACAGAGAAATTCAGCAGGGTTTTTCTGTGAGATATCCAAGGATAGAAAGATGAAAAATGACAGCCTGTTTATGCACCATATTGTGCGTAATTGATGTATTTACAAAAAAAGAGGGTGCTGCCCCTCGACCCGCCCTGCAATGGCCCCTTGACACCCGTCGTCCCCCCTAAGACAATCGTTCTTTATGAAAAGAAAATTCTATGATTTGACAAAGTTGTCAATATATGATGTTTCCAATGTAGGGAGTAATGTATGATTCATGTGAATGTATGTAGCTAACAATTGTGTTATTAACACATTCTGCTTAATCATAGTCACCTTCAGAGGCCATATTCCAGATAGTGCAGTTCGGTAAAGTGAATTGTGGTTCAACCATGAGAACCTTCATCATGAATGATGCCCAAAACCTTAATGAGTACAAGGAAGGTGCTATGGGGGAAAATGTTCGAGTTGGAAATGTTGACAAAAGTTCTAATGGGAGGAGATCTCAAGAGACTCCCCTATATTTTACAGCGACCATGAGAAGCCTAAGGGTGGAGATGCAAAGTTATAGGGAAGATAATGAAATATTGGTTAAGGTTTAGGAGGAGCAAACTCAGTTGAATGCATCCATGCTGCAAATTTTGACTGACATGCAAAGGCGGATGAACTCTGGGGACCAGACAGTAAGGCCAGAAGGTAGTAAGAGCATTACCAAAAGAAGGAAGATATCTCCTAGTGGATGATTTGACTGTGAAATATTCACTAGCAGTTGAAGTTATTCTTCTCATAAGAATGAGAGGAAGAGGTTTTATAGGAACCATTCACATGATGAATTTAAGAAGACAAGGCCTCCTACCTTCATTGGTGAGATAAAGAATGGACAAAAATATGAAGCTTGGCTTCTTTAGTTGAGAAAATATTTCAAATCCAAGACTACTCTGGAAAAATGAAGGTTAGGGTAGCCATCATGGATTCATCTGGAAGAGCATCCATATGGTGGGAACACTTCAGGTGGGTAAATAATATCAATGAATGGAAGATTGTATGGAAGAAATTCCAAAAGTACTTCAAGTAGAAGTACCTTTCTGACAGGTACTATGATGACAAGATCAAATAATTCCATGAGTTAAGGTTAGGACAACAGACCATGGAAGAATATGCAAATAAGTTCTTGGAACTTTTGAGGTATGTCAGGTAGATCAAAGATGAAAAATTTAAGATCTAGCGTTTCCTGAGTGGATTTCCTTAGTCTTACAAAGACATAATTGAGTTTTATGAACCTATAACTTTTGAAGAAGTAATAAGGAAGGCTAAGTATTACAATGAGCAAAGAAAGGGAAAACCTGATTACCAAAATAAATGGAAGGACAAGAAGAACGATAAGTCAAACCAAAGGAAGAAAGATTTAGAAACTTCTACTTCAAGAATCAATAGAAGCAACCATCACAAGTTGAGAAGCAACCAGCAAGAGTGGTGGGAGAAAATCCCAGAGAACCACAATAGAACCGAGGACCACTCCAATATTGGAAATGTGGAGGACCCCACATGTGCAGGAATTGTTCACTTGAGAATGAGAATGCAAGGCTAGATTACAACATTCAAGAGGAAGAAATTGTGGGTCAAGTAGCAAGGGTCATCCCTAGGATCTATGCAGCACTGGAGGACCTCCAGGAAATCACTAGTCAAATGTGGTTGAAGTTGCAGGTAATATTGTTGAGCAATCTGTTTCTATTTTGATTGATCCTAGTTCTACTCACAGCTGCATTACTCCTAGAGTAGTGGATATTTGTGCTTTTAAGAAATTAAAGCATAGGAAATATTTGTTAGTTCAGCTAGCCACTGGAGCTAACAGAAAGGTCAGTGAAGTGGTAGAGAAATGTCTATTGGTTATGAATGGATTAGTCACTTGTGTTGATATTTATGTTCTACCACTTGGTTCCTATGATGTTCTCATTGGAATGGATTGGTTAGAATCTCACAGGGTAAAAATTGAATGTTATAATAAGAAATTTGAGTGGTTGGATGAAGAAGGAAACTCAAGTATTTTGAAAGTCATTCCAAAGGTAAATTTTATAGGCTAATTTCAACAATGAAGTTGAAGAAGTTCTATAGGAAAGGTTTCCAGTTGTATGAAGCTCATAATTTGGAGGCAACAGAGGATGAAACTCCTAGGTTGGAGGACTTTCATGTGTTGCAGGAATTCAGGGATGTGTTTCTTGATGACATTCCAAGGATTCCTCCAAAAAGGGACATTGATTTCACAATTGAACTTGTGCTAGGAGCAGCACTAGTGTAAAAGAAACCCTACAAGATGAGTACACCATAAATACTAGAGTTAAAGATTCAAATGCAAGAGTTGTTGGAGAATAAGTATATCAGGATGAGTGTGTCTCCTTAGGGAGTACCAGTTCTATTTGTGAAGAATAAATATGGTACACTTAGGTTGTGCATCGGTTACAAACAATTGCACAAGGTTACGATGAAGAACAAATATCCTTTTGCTAGGATTGATGACCTCTTTGATCAAATGAGAGGAGCAAAGGTATTTTCCAAGATTGACTTGAGGTTTGGTTACCATCAGGTAAGAATAAAGGATGAAGATATTCATAAGACAACCTTCAGGAAAATGTATGGACACTATGAGTTTGTAGTGGTACCATTTGGACTCACAAATGAACCAGCTACATTCATGCGCCTTATGAATAGTGTCTTCAGTAGATATTTGGACAAGTTTGTTCTCATATTCATAGATGACATCCTTATTTATTCTAAGAATGAGGAAGAGCATGAGGAACATCTGATATTGACATTACAATTTCTTAGGGAGGATCAATTGTACGCAAAATTGAGCAAGTGTGACTTCTATAGAGATAGGATTCATTGTTTGGGTCACATTATCTCACACGAGGGAATATCTGTAGACCCTAAGAAGATTGAAGCCATTATGAATTGGCCTTCTCCAAGAAATATAACAGATGTAATATTTTTTATTGGACTTGCAGGATACTACATGAGATTCATTGAGGGATTCTCCAAGGTTGCACATCGAGTCACTTCTTTGCAAAATAAGGGAATAAAGTTTGAATGGACATGGATGTGTGAAGAAATCTTCCAGCAGTTGAATAACCTTCTCACAAGTGCACCAATCTTGAATATTGTAGACCTAGAAAAATATTTTGTGGTGTGTACTGATACATGTAGATAACGGCTTGGAGGCATCCTTATGCAAGAAAACCACATGATATGTTATGAGTCAAGAAAGATGAAGGGGAATGAGAAGAGAAATGGTACTCATGACCTAGATATTGTAGCCATAGTACATGCTCTCAAGATGTGGAGGCATTACTTCATGGGCAGAATATTTGAGCTAAGGACAGACCATTATGGTCTAAAGTATTTGTTGATCAGCCTACTCTAAATGCTAGGCAAGCTAGATGGATGGAGGTTTTATGTGAGTTTGAAAAGAAAACACATAAAAGGAAAAGAGAATAAGGTAGCTGATGCACTCAACAGGAAGGTGTAGGAAATTTATGTGGCATCCATTAGTATTTTCCATTCAGAGTTGAGGCAGCAGATTTTTTATCATGTTGCTGGAGATGAATTGTATGAGTAGGTAAAAGACAAACTATAGCAACAAAGTATTGAGAAGAGGTATGAGGGATATAAATTGGAAGAATATGGACTTCTTACTTATAAGAATAGAGTCTGTATTCAAAATGTAGCATATTTGAGGAGAATAATTATGGATGAGATCCACCGAGCTCCATATTCTGGTCATCCAACATATCAGAAGACAATTTCTATAGCCAAAAATCAGTATTTTTGGCAAGGAATGAAAAAGGATATGGCTGATTACATTTCAAGGTGCATGAAATGTGTGGATAACCTCCTTCGATGAACAATAAAAATGCACTATATAACAGAAATAATGGAGCACAAAAGAGATTTTATTGATCGTGGGCCACTTCAAGGGGGAAAACTCCTTTGAGAAAGCTCAATACAAAATAACTCTTCAAAACTTTCATTAGCCTAAACACATACTTATATACTAAGTATAATCTAAACAACTATTACTCCACATGAATGTGGGATAATGCAACCTATTAACAAGACGAATTGACAACTATTACTTACTCCCAATGAATGTGGGATAATACATCATACTGATGGGACGAATTACAAAGCATATGCGTCTGACAAAATATAATAACAAAATAAAGAGGGGGGCTGACACAGGTTCTTAACGTCTCCTTCCTCTTAGAAAAAGCTTTGTCCTCAAATATTTATATGTGGAAACTGCTGCTAAATCTGAATGAGTGGTTCCCATGTAGCATCCTCTGGTTGCATGCCGTGCCATAGAATTAAGACCTCGGTGATGGCCCAAGAGAGAAACTAACAAGTGCGCTTATTGAGGATGGCCTTTGGTTCCAAAATGATGGAGCCTTCTTTATCCAGCTCTGGTAAAGCAGTTTGTGCTCTGATGTTGGTGCCAATCACTTTCTTGAGACAAGAGACATGAAAGACTGGGTGAATGTGAGAAGAAGGAGGAAGTTCCAATTTATAAACAACAGACTCAATCTTCTGAAGAAATTTATATGGCCCATAGAACTTTGGAGCCAGCTTCTGATTCCCTTTGAGTTTCAGGGGGGGTTGCTTGTAAGGTTGCAAATGAATAAAAACCATATCATCGACTTGAAAGGTGTGCTCAGAATGGTGTTGATCAGCTTGCTGCTTCATGCAATTTCTTTCCATGTGAAGTTTCTCTTGCAGGATGTGAAGAATCTAATCACGGTTGCACAAAACCATGTCAACTGCCTGAACTAGTGAAATATGGGGGGTGTATGGGAGGAGCACGATGATGGATGCCCATAAACAACTTCATATAGAGTCCTTTTAGATGCAATATGGTAGGAAGTATTTTACCACCATTCAGTTAGAGGGAGCCACTTTTCCCATTGATGTTGTTGTTCAGAGGTGAAGCAACGAATATAAGTTTCCAATCATTTGTTGGTCCCTTTAATTTGACCATCTATTTGTGGGTGATATCCTGAATTCATTTTCCATTTGGTTCAAGTGAGGTGAAAGAGTTCAGTCCAAAAATGACTTGTGAAAGTTACATTGTGGTGTGAGACAATGGAAGAAGGGATGCCATGAAGACAGAATATCTGAGCCATGAAAATTTGTGCGACTGAGGAGGCAATATATGGATGGCTAAGAGCACAAAAATGACTATATTTAGAGAGTCGATAAACCACAACCAAGATTACAATATTCTCTCTGGATTTAGAGAGCCTGTCGATGAAATCCATCGAAATATCTGTCCAAATCCTTGTAGGGATGGGCAAGGGTTCAAGCAAGCTAAGGAGGAGTGTAGTTTCACCCTTGTGGCACTGGAAGGTATCACATTCAATAACCATTTCTTGAATTTCCCATTTCATTCCCTTCCAAAAAAAGTTACGTCTGGCCCTCTCATAAGTTTTGAGGAACCCAAAGTGCCTTGCCGCTAGAGGAGCATGGAGTTCATACAAGACATCTTGGTGAAGATCTGTGCTATGGGGAAGCACCAAGCAATCATTGTATCTCATAGAAGAACCATCCCAAGAGTAATGCAGTACAAGAGAAGGATTACTGGCCAACTATTGGATAATTTGAGATAAGCAAGAATCATTGACATAGCCTTGTTGAACAGATTGTAACCAATTTGGAATAGGCATAGAAATAGCTGAAAGAGAAGCATGGTCATCAAATGTGTGTGAAAGCGCATCCGCACAAGATTGTGTTTACCCTTCTTGTAAGTGATCTCATAGTCATAACCCATTTTTGTTGTCTTGGGGATGAGACTCATTGTTCTAGAAAATATTTCAGACTCTGGTGATCAGTCTTGATGCAGAAATGATTCCCTAAGAGGTATGGATGCCACTTCTGTATGGCATGCAAAATAGCCATCATTTCCTTCTCATATGTAGAGGTGGCTAAATTCTTACCAGATAGGGATTGGCTAGTGAATGTAATGGGATGTTTGTCTTGGAGGAGGACAGCACCAATTCCATTGTCGCAAGTATCACTCTCAATAGTGAAGGGCTTGGAAAAATCAGGCATAAGTAGAACAGGTGTGGTACACATAGTTTGTTTCAGTTTCTCAAATGCACACTTAGCAGTAGGTGTCCATCCAAAAGCATCCTTTCTCAGTAGAGCTGTTAATGGAGATGAAATCTTCCCATAATCCTTGACAAACTTGTAGTAGTAGCCACTAAGTCCCAAAAACCCATGAAGGCTGTTCAAGGTCTGAGGAGGTGGCCAATTTCTCATGGCATCAATTTTGGTAGGATTGACACAGACCCCTTGTGCTGAAACAATATGCCCAAGATACTCTACTTCCTTCTTCCCAAAAACACATTTAGATTATTTGGCATAGAGATGATGATCATAAAAAAGTTGTGGTACAAGATCTAGATGTTGGAGATGCTCGAGCCAGGTTTTACTATAAATGAGGATATCATCAAAGAAGACTAGAATGAAGTTTCACAAGTAGGGACGAAATATTTATTTATCAATGCCTGGAACGTGGAAGGGGAATTTGTGAGGCCAAATGGCATGACCAAAAATTCATAATGGCCATCATGTATGCGGAAAGATGTTTTAGGGATGTCGTTTGCATGGACCCGAATTTGGTGATACCTAGAACGACTTTCCAACTTAGAGAAAAATGAGCACCGTGGAGCTCATCCAGAAGCTCATCAACAACAGGAATTGGAAACTTATCCTTGATTGTGATGTGATAAAGTACTTGAAAGTTGATGCAAAGGTGCCATGAACAATATTTTTTTCATACTAGAAGGACAATTGAAGAGAAGGAACTAGTGCTAGGGTGAATAACACTTTGCTTGAGTAAGTCGCAAATAAGCACCTCAATTTCTGTCTTGTGGTGAAATGGGTAGTGATAGGGCCTGATGTTGGGAGGGACACTTCCAGGAAGGAGCAAAATACGATGGTCCTCGAGTCAAGAAAGGTGACAATCCCATTGTCTCAGCAAACACACATGCATATTGATTCAAAATTTGTTGGAGATCCAACGAAGTAGTTGAGACTGATGTAGGCTGCATCTAAATGAAATGGAGCTGAGTGATGACACCATGTGAACTTTTTTTAAGAATATTTTCCATATGATGCAAACTGATGAGGCTAAGAGACCCTAGTTGTAAGCCCCGCAATGTGTGTTTGGTACCATTGATTGAAAACTGCATCCAAAGTTCAGCAAAATCCCATAAAATGGGTCCAAGTGTACATAACCATTGAGCGCCCAAAACCACATCACATTTGCCTAAGGGCAAGGCAAACATGTCAGAGCGCAAGTTATAATTCCCCATGTAGATGCGCACAATATGACACTTCCATTTGCAAGGTAAGGTGACCCCATTGGCAATCATGACTTCAAAGCTGGAGCAAGGATGGCCGAAACAATCACCCTGTTTAGAAATCCTCAGGTCAATGAAATTGTGAGTGCTACTAGAATCAATGAATATTATAAGAGGGATTTTTTTGAAGAACCATCTGAACTGCCTGTTTTGTGGGGTGGTGACTCCGGCTAAGGCATGGAGAGATATCTCTGGTTGGTCCTCTAGAGAAGAAAGTTATTGAATGTCACCATCATCATCTATGGGATCCTGAGAATCATAAAAAATTTCAGGTGTGGGTGGAGAATCCACATCGAAGAGATAGAGCTCTTTCTCAACACATCTATGTCCCTGGGTGAATTTCTCATTACAATTATAACAAATCCCTTTTTCCCAATGTTCTCGCATTTCTGATTCAGACAAATGCTTTATAGGAGTGGTTCTAAGAGCTGGTGGATTTTAGGTTCTTTGAGGAACCATAGGTCTTAATGGAACAAGAATGGATTTGGAGAGTTGCTGAGCCCGGATCTTGTCCTCCGCTAGCTTAGCCAACCTGAGGGCTTCCATCATTGTGTTGGGGCAGAACATTTTAACCTTAGAACATATTCCATCCTTCAGATCACTAATAAAACAACTAAGGTAGAATGCATCAGGAAATCCCTCTATGTGATTGGCGAGTTTCTCAAATTTTGTCTAATACTCCTGTACAATGCCAGTTTGGTGAATTTTGGTGAGTGTGCTTATGAAGTCATCAAAAGCACTAGAACCAAATTGCTGCAAGAGGAGTTGGGAAAAATCTATCCAATTTGGATCGGCATGAGCCTTGATGTACCAACAGAACCATTGAAGTGCTTCATGTTCCAAATGGAAGGATGAAAGGGGGACTTTATTGACATCAAAAGTGTTATGCAGACTGAAATATTGTTCTTCCCTATAAATCCATCCAATCGGATCATCACCATTGAAGCAAGGAAAATCCAGCTTCGACCCACGGAAGTTGCTAAACAATGAGAACCCAGTGTCCGCAGAAGAATCAGGCTAGCGACGGGTGTTGATGGGTGAATGCTGAAGATGGAGGCGAAGAAATTTTTGATCTAGATCCTCAAGTTTGGACTTGATGGTAGAAAGTTATTCTTCCATTTGTTTATTTGCTCCGGTGCGGGTGACAACCATAAGCAGTTTTTTTTGTTTTTTTGTTTTTTTGTTTTTTTGTTTTTTTTGGGTAATGGGTAGAAAAAACAAAAATGGAGAGGATTTTAGAAAAGGAGATTTTTTATTTGGGAAAAATTTGGTAATTGGGGTTTTACGGGATTTTGGACACTTTTTTAGGGACAAGAAGTAGAAAATGTGAGTTTCAGAGGTGGGATGAAGGAATTGAAAAATTTGTCAGAGAGGGACAATGAAGTATAAATGGAAAACAAACACCATGTAAAAAGTTCAAGGCGATTGGGTGAGAATCAGAGAAGTTATGAGAAATTTTAAAGAATGAGAAATGTCAAATTTCAGCCTTGAGGAAGTGAAATTGGCAATAAGGGTCTCAATGATTTTCAAATTGGGGAAACCTCCTTTAAGGGTCTTAAGGAGATTTTCAAATTTCATGGATTACCTAAGGCAATAGTCTCTGACATAGATGTCAAGTTCACTTCCAATTTGAAGATCCATGCAATAAATCCGTGCAATACAAAATAACTGTTCAATGCTTTCATTAGCCTCAACACATACTTATATACTAAGTCTAATCTAAATAACTATTACTCCACATGAATGTGGGATAATGCAACCTATTAACTAGACAACTTAACAAACTATTACTTACTCCCAATGGATGTGGGATGATACATCATACTAATGGGACGACTTACAAAGCATATGTGTCTGACAAAATTTACCAACAAAATAAAGAGGGGGGTTGACATGGGTTCTTAACAAAATGTCAGTAGGTAAAGGTTGAGAATCAACACCCAACAAGTTTGTTGTAGCCTTTGCCAGTTCTAGAATGGAAATGGAAAGTTATTTCCATGGATTTCATTACAAGAGTGCCAATGAATTGGAGACAACATGATTCCATCATGGTTGTAGTGGAAAAGTTGACAAACAAAGCACATTTTATACCTGTTAATTCTACACATAAGACTGATGACATTGCAAATATATGCATGAAGGATATTTTCAAATTGCATGGATTACCTAAGGAAATAGTCTCTGACATAGATGTCAAGTTCACTTTCAATTTTTGGAAGGGGTTGTTTGTAGATTTGGGTACAAAGTTGAACTTCAACACTTCCTACAACCCTCAGACTGATGGGAAGATAGAGAGAGTTAATCAGGTGCTTGAAGACATGCTTCGCATGTATGAGATGGATAAAACAACCAAGTGGGAAGATTACTTACACTTGGTAGAGTTTGCTTATAATAATGGACAAAAAGCATCCTTGGGGATGAGTCAATATGAATCTTTGTGTTGAAGAAGGTGTAGGACACTAGTGACTTGGGATAATGCAGTGAACAGGGTTGTGGTTGGTCCAAAATTGCTCAAGGAGATGGAGCAAGAGGTTGTAAGGATCAGGAAGAAGATGAAAGCATCTCAAGACAGACAGAGAAGCTATGCAGATAAGCATAGGGTGAATGTAGAGTTCAGTGTTGGGGATCATGTTTACCTCATAGTGAGGGAAAAGAGGAGTTCCTTTAATCTTGGAAGTTGTCCCAAATTGTCACCTAGATATTGTGGGTCATTTGAAGTGCTTGAAATAATATGTCCATTTGTATATAGACTTGCATTTCCTGTTAGCACTAGAGCTCATAATGTTTTTCATGTTTTTTTGCTTAAGAAATATGTACATGATCCTAACCATGTGATAAATTGGAATGCGATTCAGGTGGAACCTGAGGGAGAGTTCCAAATCAAGCCTGTGATGTCCCCGGTTTTGACCCCATTTGCATGATGTATATATTGTAATTAATCGTGGTGAGGAGCTCAAGGAAAAATCCCCACCATCGATTTGGTTGTGTATGTTTTGGCAATGGGGATAATTGTTGGTGATATGTCGTGCTATAAGGCACATTATAATTCGGCATCATGTAAACATGCACATCAAATAAAACTAAAACCACAACCAGCTACGGTAGTGCAACATTGAATGAAAAGGGCATGGTTCCAAAGGATAAGGGGTGGGGGATGTCAAACCTTGGTTATGGGGAAAACCCCATGTTTCACCACCTTTGTTGTTTGTCACCTTTTGTCTCATCCAACCTTGTCAACCTCTTTAATGCTTCAGCTGGTGGTTGAGGAGTTATGGCTGAGTGGTGGTGGGTGTGGTAGGACTGTCAGTCCTTTGCCCACATGCCCACTCCACCCACGTTTTCCATTCTTCTCCCTCACGCACTCTTCCCTGGTCTATGCACTCTCACCAAAATTTTTTGGTCTGTTGGCTCCTCACGCATAGGCTCTGGGCGATTTTTAGTCTCACGCAGGCATTTTCTTCCTCTCCACGAGTTGCTAAATGCTCAGGCACTTGCAATTCGCATCCTCCCGACTGCTATGCATTCTCACGCAGAGGATTTCCCTCCCGTTTCTCATTTTCGCGCACAGGAATTTCCTGGGTTTTACCCACGTCGTTTTCCTCTGCGAATTGGTGAATGGAGTGGTTGAATCCTTTCCCCATGGGTCGAAGTATGGGTTCTGCGTTGATTATTACCCACACCCAGGCTGGGAGTCTGTAAATTTGTTTCCAGCGTGGTTTTTGTGAGTCTTCCCGTGGCTCAATTGCCTTGGACGAACTGTTGCTGGTTTCACCCATGTTTTGTGGGCTGTGGTGCTCAAATTCATTTTGGGCCATTGTGGATTCCCAATATGTCGGCTGAGTTTCCCTATTCTGGACTGTGCATAGTTGCCATCGTTTTCATTGTGAAATTGGGCTGTTGTTGTTACCCTGGTTTGGGTGTTGTTGCTGAGTTGTTTTGGCCACGATAGGGCCAAGAACAACTCCGTGTTGCCCTGTTTTAAGCTGTGACAGCTAAGTAATTGCCTGAGTGTAATGGTTAGTCTTCGGACTGTGCTGGCTTGGCTTTTCTGTTGAAAGCCTGTGAAACCCAGCTGTGTTGGTTTGTTGTTTGTGCCCCTTGGCTATGTATAAGCCTGCAATTGACCCTTATTCCGGAGGAATCATGCCTAGCTCGGGGGTGGCAGCATTGCTAAGAGACTGATGAGCACATTGGCCTATGGTTGGGTGGAACGTTGCAGTGACGTAGCTGGTTGCGAGTGAATTCTTCATCAAAAGATAAGTGCTGCTGTTTACTGCATCTCTGTAATTTATATTGATGTTAAATGCTGGAATGTATATGTGTTTGCTTTCGTTGATTGTTGAAGGACTGTGCATCCTTGTATGATGAATTGTGCCTGTTGTTTAGGCTTTAATTTCAGCATTTGATTTCTGTTTATGTTCATGGGGCGATTTTCCCGGTCGTGTTTTGATGTGTTTGTCGCGTCCTCTTCGCTGGTTGAGGGATGGGGATGTGACAGAGTGGTATCAGAGCTTTGTGTTGCAGTAGTGGGCCTCTATGGGCCAAGAAGGTGCAGTGACAGAAGGTAGAATTACCTTCTCTGTCTAGTAGAACAGTAGTGAGCAAACAAATTCAGAAAAACGGTCTAAGTGTGAGTAGTCGGACCAGTGGAGGAAGCGGAATTCCGCCATTGCGGAGGGACTGGCAAAGTTAACGTCCGTCGTTGCGAGAGAATGGGTGAATTTTCCCATCCGACCGTTGTGGAAGGGTTCACCAAGTTAACCTTTGACCATTGCGGAAGAATTCCGGAAGTGCCGCTGTTGCGGACAGCGGAGCGATCCCGCATCCGACTTGAGATCCGTCCGATCGCCGACGCCGCAGAAAAAAATTTCAAAAATTCGGCTAAGTATGGAACAGCCGGGCCATTGAACGAAGTGAACTTTCGCCGTTGCGGAAGGATTGGTAAAGTCTTCCATCCACCGTTGCGGATGGTGAAGCAATCCTGCATCTGATGCGAGAGTCGTCTGATTGCCGACGAAGAAGAAATTTTGGAAAATCGAAAATTTGGCTAAGTGTTGGAGAAATCGGAAGGGAGAGTTGTCCGACGTCCGATGTTCCAAGAGTCAGCCGACGTCCGATGTTCCGAGAGTCCGCCGAGGTCCGACGTAAGTGCAAATCAAAAGGGCTTGCGAAGTGGGCGTTCTTCGTTGAGGGAGAACTGATGAAGTTTTCCGTCCGCCGTTGCGGAAGCCCAAACGGTTAAGTCTTCCGATGGGAGATTCCCCCGATCGCCGACACGTCAAAAAGGGTTAAGGCTCAAATATAGTTCACCGATCGGAAGAGTTGACGAAGTAGATGTCCACTGTTGCGGATGAAAAGCGGTTCAGCATCCGATGTGAAGTTAGCCGACGTTGCGGGAGGTTGGAGCTTCCGGGGAGCCGCAGTTGCGGAAGGGTTGAAACTCCCGGAGAGCCGCCGTTGCGGAAGGTTAGAGCTTCCAGAGAGCCGATTCGGTGGAAGGGAGAATGGTCTGAGAGCCGATACGGTGGAAGGGAGATTGGTTGGAGAGCCGATTCAGCGGACGGGATAAGGGTCCCAAGGGCCGATTCTGCGGCTGTTTTTTAGTGAATTTCACGGCTGAGAAGGAGAAAAATGGCAGCGAGCTAATGCGCCAGATTGCGCGAAAACCAATGATTTACAAAAAAAAAAACGAGGGCGCTGCCCTCGACCCACCCTGCAGTGGCGGAAGCCACAAGGGGGCAAGCCCCCTTGACCCCCGTCGTCGCTTGAGATAGTCGTTCTTGTGAGAAGGAAAATCTTGTGTTTTGGGCAAGAGTTCGAATCAGAGGGATTTTCACAAGGGACAAGAAGGATTCCAAAAATGCAGCTGCCAAAATGGCTCTAAGGTCATTAGAAGAATGTGAAAATTCTACATTGCAGTGGTGTAAAATGCCAAGATTGGTGAAAGTCTTCATTCTTAGAAGGGGTATGGTTTTCACATCTGAGGTCGGAATGACGCATGTGAATAGGCGTTGGAAAGCTTATCCAGTGGGGAACGAGGATAAGTGACTAGAATCTGAGCATGAAGCAGCAAAGTGCTAATAATGGCCGTTGTTGTCAAATGGACAAATCTGGACAGTTGCATGCCCAGGGGAAGCAAGGACTGTGAAGTCAACTAGCTGCTGTGTGGAAGAGGAATTCCACGAGAAGATGAGGGATTTGAAAGGGAAGTTTTCATTAAAACCCTGTCTTTCTAATTATAACTACATTTCCTAAGTTTATGCTTGAAATGCATGAGGGTATGTATTGCGTGCATAGGACATTGCATGATTGGTAAGAATATTGAAAAATATATATATGTACAATGAACCACTAATGATAATCATTGTTTTGATGTTGGAATTAGTGAACAAACCAACGATGACATGGACCTGGATGAATATGTTGCTGATGTTGATGAATGAGACCAGCAACCCTCTGGAGAAGGGATAAGGCAACAAGTCCATGACAATAGTTGGTGAGCAAATGCTGCAATCTCCTGCAAAGGACCAACTAAAGCGGTCATGACAAGGGTGTAAGTAAGACCCATGCAGGTAAGAGTTGCTTATGACAGATTCCATGGAATGGTAAAGGTAAGAGACCTCATACCATGTGAATGTTGGAATGTAGAAAGGTGTCCTACCTATATATGTTAATGATATTGATTATAGTAATGCATCCTGTATGAGGTAGTCATGGTTAGGCCATGGTATGGTTGAATGCATAGTATTCCTGAATCAATGCAAGGTAGTGTTGAATGGACATGCATTAAGAAGATTTTATGAATCTTGTTGTTATGCATTGAATGTATGCCTATGAAGGGTGTGAATGACTGATTGCATAAGTGTAGGTGTGATGTTGTGGTGTATGGCATGAATGCATTGAGATGAATGCATGTGGTATGCGGACTAACTAATGACTGAAATGATGAATTAATGATAATTCTGGAACTGTTTCAAAGGTTGTTATGAATGCAGGATAGTCATGATCAATTGGATGCCATAAATGCTCTATTGAAGAGCAAGGTGGTATGAATGATACGCCTGTGAAGTAAGGAGTATCTAACCACTTCATTTAAATTGCATGAATGATGTGACTATGCCTTGCAAATGTTAATACGATAATGATTGCACGAAGCAAATGAGTTTTGGTATATATTGATGTGACTAACAGTTGGGAGTATTTGAATTTTATAAATTCTGAAAATGCTTCAGTGATGGTTGTAGCAATGAGATAGTATATGCATCCATACTTACCAAGTGTTTGGTTGATTGAATCTTATGATTCAGGTAGATTATCAAGCATGGCATTGAGAGGTAAGATCCTGACCAATGCCTGAATCTACCATATGATATGCATAATAGGTTGTTAGGATTCGAATTGTGAATTTCCGATTTGAGAAATTGCTGACAACCACTAGCCATTGTTGGCTTGCATAAGCTTGTGTTTGGATGTTTGAAGCTTATGTTTCAGGTAGATTATTCGAGCATGGCAGTGAGAGGTAAGACCCTGACCAATGCCAAAATCTACCATTTATGAGAAAAATTCTCATGGTTGTGAAAATTAGTTGGTACGGGTTGTTAAATTCGAATTGTGGATTTCAGATTCAAGAGGTACTAATGGCTACTAATCATTGTTGGCTTGTGTGAGATTGTGTCAGAAGGGACACATGGTAAGTGGGTATTCATGTTATGATAGTAAGCATAAAATTATAATGGGCATAATAGTGCTGCTTACAAGAAACCCACCATTGACCAAGTCAATTTCTGTAATAGATAGAATTGCAAAATTCTTGTTGAATTTAATTGTTGATGTCATTGCTTAGTTATGGAACGATCAAATTGGATTGTAGTATCAGGTGATGATTAACTGTTTGGCTATTTGATGAATGTGTCAGGGGTACACACTGCAGGAAGATCATGTGTGATGAACTGCAAGAGCCAAACTTCATGGGAAGGTTTTCCCTTATCTTGGAAATGGGGTTCGGGTGAAACTCCATTAGACATTTTGAAAATGTCTCATCTGCACTGCATATTTGGTGATAACATGAGTGAGATGGTTTGGATTATGTCAATGAGATGTGTGTGGATATGAAATGTAAACAGGAAACAGGGATGGGGCTTGCTTTTCTTAAACCGGGTGTTTGTAAACCACACAGACAGAGCTAGAGGGCTGACTTTCTCCTCCACAACCCTGGGGTCGCACTGGAAGGGAATGCAGGGCCTGAGGGACTGTGTAGCAGAGAAGGGACTGATTCCTTGTGATGGGTGTGTGTGTGGGTGTTATAGAAGTCAGGCTAGTTCTGGTGTAGGTGTTCCTAGCTCTACAGCGAGCTCACCAGCTTAGCATTCATTTTTTCCCAGTTCCTTGACGGTGCCTAACAGATATAAAGGCATGCTGCGATGGAAAATGGATAAGTGTTCTGTAACCCTTGCTATGAATATGCATGTTTAATTATTAAATTCCATATCCAGAACATGTTTTGATTTATTTCCATGATGACCGATTGCTTGAGTATGCATAGGGCCTACATGGCACACACCGGAAGAGAGTGCACACTTTTTCAATGTCGAGTCATGAAAGGGTTTTCAATATTGATTACACTCTGGGGAGTGGACGCACTCCTGGTGTCTCAATAGTTGATAGTGAATGATATGAAATGTGATTACAGTTTTAGAGCAATGATGCTGATGAGTTTGCTTGTATTGCTTGTGTTACTTGTGTTGACAGGCTAAAGGTAAAGGTAAATGGTTGATATAAGTGTATTGTTGACATAAGTGTATGTTGGTATAAGTGTATGTTGGTATAAGTGCATGTTGGTATAAGTGTATGGCGATATAAGTGTATGTGTCATTGTTGACATAAGTGTATGATGGGCTGCGATATGCCTAAGGATCCATAGTAGATCCTAGACCTGGAAATGGTCATGATAAAGTTCCAAGCCCAGTTGACATGGTTATGTTCTGGTTGGACATTGATTATTTGATGTTGAGGAAAAGCCTACGTGCTAACCTAACATCTAAGTCCATAGGCGATCCCAAGGCTTGCAAAGTGAATAAGGATCCTGTGGACGAACGAGGAAATGCACAATACAGATAAGTATTGGATTATTTTTGCTTATAGATATACATGCGTATATGATTTGGTTATGATGTTTTAAACTCTTTCTTTAGAGATAAAACTAATGAGAATAAGCTAAACATGTGAATCTATTCAATGTTTGGATATAGGTATCGCTGGGAGCGAGGACTATGAGAGCATCGTAGAGGTGCACGTGGACATGTGAATGTCCTGGAAAGCTCAGAATGAGCGGTAATGAAAAGATGCTAGTAGGATGGGGGAGTCCTAGCAGCCGAGACAAACCATGTGGAGAGACTCCATGGTTTAGAGGTCTGGAATAGACCAAAGACACTAAGTGTCATGACCGAGAAGGATTGGTCCAGCATTCACGGTGAAGTGAAAGAGGCTGAGAGCATGAAAAGCCACTGCGATGGCGAGGGTTCCAGGATGGAACAAAACAAAGAGGGGAA